>AWOL01S0027575.1:0-12209 GCA_000715115.1 Nicotiana otophora | reverse complement strand
AAAATTGTTTGCAAGAATAATACTGAAAAACTACATGCATGTAGGATTATAATTAAATATGATCTATTAGGCAAATCCCGAGCGTTGAGTAGACATATTTAGTGTGCATAGTCGGGCACTTAGAATTTAACCTCACAAAACTAAACCCCACACAGTAAATCTTATATCGTTTTACAAGTGTTCCGCTCAGGGGCGAGCCCCACAAAAGCCTTTTGAAACATCGTTTGGTGGTAATAACTTTCTCCTTTCTTTAGTCCAAGTTTTCTTATCTTTGGATATGGAGAAAATCTTTTGAAGATAATGAATGATTCTTTCGCTGGAGAAAATTTTAGAGTTAATTCTTAGGAGATAACACATGAAAACCATTGTATATCCATGAGGAAAACTCATATTCCGTAATTATTGCTGCTGTTTGTTTAGGGATTATTTTCTCTTTCTGTTTTTTCCCTCGGGGGGTTGAATAATTTGTGGCTAAATGTTGTTAGGGCTAACTAAAGACGACATTATGGGCGGCAAATCCGATACAAAATTATATAACTGGGCGCAAAAGTTAATGGGTTGGGCAGTATGTATTTTTCTTATGGGCTAACTTGGGCTATACCAAAAAGTAATCCGTCAGAAAATGAAAAACTATCAAAACTATCAGTCAGTCCATAAAGATTTTCAACCAAAACTAGCCCAAAACAAAATATCTACCGAAACTAGCCCAAATGTCATTTTATAACACATATCTATTTTGCTAATACACAAAGGCAGTTCAAACTTTTTGAGACATTAGACTTGAGCAATATTGTAATATTCTAATTCTTTTAAGTTGAAATTCAGAGAATCGAGCATCTTAATTTGATTTAGAAATCACTACTAAACGTTAGCTTGTTGGATTTGATCGAAGGATTAAACTAAAAATGCCACGGACAGCCATTGAATCTTGCTAATTAAGTTGAATTCAAAATTTTTGTTTTTTGAAATTAGAATTTATTTCAAGTGGGTGTTGTTAGAATAGATTGGGTACATCTTAAGGAGTGTGAATCTCAATTCTGGGACGATTTGGTGGAGATTTCAGGTGGTTTGAATTAAAATTTAATCCAAATTCGAAGTACACAAAATGAACATGGAAGAAAATGATATGTATATCTCATTGTGTATCTCTCATGTATCTTTTGTGTATCAAATGTGTATCTCCTATATATCCATATATGTGAGATATATGTGAGATTCATATATCGTAGAGAAATTGTTAAATTCGATTTCAGCTACGAATTTCGGCTCAAAACTAGTATAAATCACCTTCAATCTTCCTCAAATTTTGTATATTAACTCATCTATATGTTTTCAATAAATTTCAACCATATCCATTGAAAAAGATCCCTTTTTGCTTAGATTTTTGGAATGTTGTATACATTTTAATGTGTTTCATCACCTTGTTTGCTACCCGATCCATGAAATTTCCCTTCCGTCTTGTATCTAATGGTGTTGATCATGCTTAAAAATATTGAAGGAGATCTTTGCGTCTGGAAATAATTCTTATTTATCTAGGATTTTCAATTTGTATGTATTTGATTAGTTTTGGTAAATCTGTGACTAATGGTTAGAGGTTAGTAAGTTTTGGACTTATTTTGGACTAGTAAGATTCCCTTATAAAATAGCCAGCCTTGTAGATGCATGGACATTTTCATCCCTTAGGTGAAAGTATACCGGATGGATATTTTCAGAATCACCGTTTATATTTTAACCCGTTAAAAATAGTTTTAAACTATTTCACATTAAAATTATAAAGCACGATATCAGAATTTTGAAACATTCTATCAGAATTTTCAAGTGCTTTAAAATTCTGGCACGGAACCCACCCATTTATTTTTAAGCCCATTTTTGACCCGCCAAAGTTTAGCTCAAGCCACCCATCTATTACCCCTAAATTTACCGCAGATAATTTAGTGGGGTGTTCTTCGAAGTGTCACAAAACAAAGCAATAACGGAGTGGAAATATAAAATATCGCAAACAACAGAAGTTTATGTTATCAGCTCATGTTTCTCAAAAGAAAAGAGAAAAAAGAAGAGGGAAAAACGGTTACGCAGGATTAGTATAAATCTTACACCTTAATTCTTTCAGATATCCACAGAGTCATAAATATCTCCATAAATAGTCTGCAAAAATTAGTCAATTTCACAACAAAGTTTTCAAAAATAAAAAATAAAATTCTACATATACATTTTTCTAATTCAAACATTCAACATATAAAAGATATGGATACCTCAACTGTAACGTTTGCTCTTCTACTAGACCCGTATCCTTCAACCACACAAAAGGCAATGGTATTCCAAACTAAAATTATCGAAACAACACACCTTTGCATTTTATTTCTGAAACTATACTTATATATAGAGTATGGTACAGAAGAAATGGTTCAATTTTGGAAAATGGTTGAAATACTTAAATAACATACTTAAACAGACATGTTATGCAATCTCATTTTAAATATCTATGATTTATATGCACTTAATCCATTCAAATATCATGTTGTCTAGACTTGGAATAGTATTCATAATATTTTTATTTTTTTTGGTTTTTGGACCAAAAACAAATATTATGAATACTATTCCAAATCTAGACAACATGAATATTCTTTTTGGTACATTCCTCTGTTATGCATACTCCTATTTTGTTAACTTAATGACGCATATGTTATCCAATATTAAATGTCCTAAGCCGCACTGAGATCCTTTATTTCTTAGCATAATTTTCTAATAGAATGAGAGGCAAATATGATTGTTACCATAAAGAACTTCAAAAGTTCGTGGAATCTACTCTTTGTGTTTAAAAAAGAAGAACAAGAAGAGGAGATTTACAATCCTTCCAATGAAGTTTTGCTTTGTGAGTTGCCACACATATCTCTCTCTCCATTGTTACAGATAAAGTTTAAGTTTGATGCGTTAATGGTAGGGGTACGATGTTTATAGTTCGGTTGGGTCGATCGATTTTTGTAAACACCAAACTCAAATCAATGGAATTTGTTTTTAAATTCTTAAAACTGGACCAAACCAAATACAATACATATTTATCGATTTGGTCGATATTGGTATGGTTCAATTTTTTGTTTTTTCAGAAACCTAATGTTATTTCTCTTCTTTTTTTTTTTCTTGCAACTAGAATTTTTTTTTCCTTATTAGCCATCTTATAATCATTTATTACCTTTTTATTGTGGTGGCTATAATTTACATAGATTATGGAGAGAATATCCTGCAATTTATAAATTTTTATGAGGTTAGTAAGATTTATAAATTATACAATTTTTATAATTTACATAGTTTCGGATTCGTAGATTCTTTTTAAGAAAGAGAAATTTTCATAAACCACTATAGTGTAGAGTCAAATAACTATAGTTTGCGTAATTACTATTCGTAGCTACTATTCAATTGTTACTAACTTGTATCAGTTATATTCAAAAGCGCAACGAATACAGCTTGTGTCAACTGTATTTGTATGCGTAAGGAATACAACGTATATCAACTATATTCGTTCGTACAATTGTATTTATTCGTGCAACAAATATAATATGTATGTCAAGGTCTTTCGCATTCTTATCTAAAAAAGAGTAAGAGGGCGGTTCCCTCAATTGTGGCATCGCCTTCATCATCCCTCGGACAACAACTCTAACCAAGGTGAAATACAAGGGTGTATACAAAGGATACAACATGTGGCGAAATATAAAGGTGTATACAAATGATACAACTTGTATCACCTGTATTTGTTCGTACAACGAATACAACTAACGTTAAATACAGAAAAATAAAATTTTCTTGTTGAGAGTCGAACTCAACACCTCCGCTAACTAACCAGGCACTCTAACCAATAAAGCTATGAGAGCTTGCTGCCCTCTTATTTCAGTTCAAAACAATTAATCTCTTATTTCATGGATTTGCTATAAAATTCAAATATAGCTACGAATGATAAATTTGCTGAAAGTATAGCTACGGATGGTAAATACAGTGTAAACGTTTGATGTGTCGCGTAAGTTTTCCGTTAAGAAATGGGCTTAAGGCCTATAGTCCATTAGCTTATTAAAGATAAAACTAATGGTAAAAATAAAATATCAATGAAAAAGTATATAACATATCTACGATTATTTATAGAAATTAATATATATATATATATATATATATATAAAAATCAAATTATGTATATAATTTATTGGTTTGGTTTGATTTATTCTTAGGTTGGTTTTCAATAAAACAAAACTAAACCAAACCATATGTTGTCGGTAATTTTAATTTAAGACCAACCCATCTCAAATAAATGTCGATTTATTTAATTGTCTTGGTTCGAATTTCGCCTTGGATCAGTTTTCCACCAACTGGAAGCGCCCCTAACTGATGGTCTAAAAAAATATTTATACAATCATGTCACTTTTAAGATAATTGCAGGTAACTCTAATTTAATAGCCTTAATTAGTAACCTAAAATAAATAGTAAATAACTTGTTATAGCATATTAAGTTTTACTGATGGTATAAAAGATAGATTGAGTTTCATTGGTTGTATTAGAGATTAGTACATTATCAGTGTATATAACTTAAATCCTTTCTCATGATCCGAATTCTGAATTTTAATTAAGAATAACTATGATGTTTTATGAAATATCCTAATTATTTAAAAAGGAAAAAAATAATATCCATATTGTTTTAATGGTATGACCCAAAATCTACCTAGTCATGATGACACCTAGCCGAGTGCTAGGTAGGGCAAATAACAGTCAATATAATTCTAATGAAATTAATAAGAACCGATATTTGAAATAACTGAATTTCTATACAATAACCCACAGAGTGGTAGTACACGTCATGAGCCACTATATTGATTTAGATTTACAAACTGATATAAAGAATAAATAAAATGTATGTTTGAAGTTTGCATAAACAAAGATGAATCCTAAACTACAAAGGTAGCTTGAATATGAAATGCATGTAAGTCTTCAATGTAAGGTTTCGCCTTCCACAGGTACGCAACTTCAAGATCTGCACGCAAGGTGAAAAAGTGTAGTATGAGTACAACCGACCTCATGTACTCAGTATCTTGATTAACCTCGGTGAAGTAGTGGCAAAATTTTAAGTTAAAGATATTCACTTACTATGTACCTGTGCAGATAATAAGCAGGAAGAACAATACGAGAAAGAGACACTAAATAACACATAATAAATGAAACAAGAATACAAATGACGGAAGGCCCCAGAATATCAGCATTTTTCGGTCTCACAACACAATACGATAACAGAAATCCACAGACAAGAATAACCATAATACATCTTCTCCGTTGCAGCATGCAACCGGATCGCATATATAATATCAATACATTTTCTCTGTTGCGGCGTGCAACCCGATTCCATATATGTATATCAATACATCTTATTCGTTGTAACTTGCAACCCGATCTCATATATATAATATCAATATTGTTGCAGCATGCAATCCGATCCCAATATCAATATATATATCATTGCGGCGTGCAACCTGATCCCAATATCAATATACAGATTCTTATGAAACTATTCAACAACAACCAAGCGCGAAAAATTTACAACGTAATGCCAAAACAACTAACATGCAGAATCCAATTAGGAATACAAACTCAACAAAATAAGATGAGCAACATAGCACCCCAAAGCTAGTCGCCCATATATAAAGACATGGCTTCCACAAAACCAAATACACAATCAATCTAAAAGTCACTCAATCCGACTAAGCAAAGAAATATAGAACATAAAACGAGGAAGGATGCACATCAAGTAGAAACAGGTATCATGCAGAGGAGTGTAATAAGTGAGATCATGTAGCAAGTAGAGACATAAAACAATTAAAACTACATAGAAAGTGAAGGTAGGTAGTAAGTGAAGGCATGCAACAGGTCAAGACATCTAATAAGTAAATCACGTGACAAATAGAGGCATGTGACATGTATGGTAATAACAAGTAAATGCATGAATTCAAAAAGGACATGTAGCAGAAGTAAATCAAGTAAAAGCGTAGGAGCAACAATAACATATAAGGTGAAAGCATAGCTATAAAGGTAACATGCCAAATGGAAAACGCAGAGGTAACTACATAAGCAACACAAATGAAAAAGTAACATACGGTACAACAAACATTAATAGAAACCAGGGTAGAGAGCATGTAAGTGTTTAACAAACGAGTAACAATAATAAGAATCCAACTCCCATTCTTCTCACATAGTAACAACTAACTGGTCAATCTTATTTCACACCCCACTGCAATACTCATCGTGCCAACATCATATCAACCGCACTGAAATACTCATCATACCAAACATAGCCCTAGGGACCCAATCATCATATCTTATTATAGATAAAGAAGCTCAAGTAATATGACAATAACATGTATAAATGGGTGTTCCTAATGCTATATTCAATCAAGTATGTGAACAATCTCGACAAATAACCCATTAAATCCTTTCAAGATGTCATATATTCTATTTCTAACACAGATAATTTGATTTATTAGTCATGAAATTAAATAAAGCATAATTCAATGGATCACCAAGTTCAACAAAGTACAGAAAAGCATATAATTCCCCCTCCCGAACATGAAAACCATGGCACATGCCTATACTCTCGTTACCTCGTATACGCATCACCCCCGCATGTAGCAAACAATATTATTTAGCAAGAAAATTTATTCCAATAAAGTTAGATAAGACACTTACCTCAAACAAACCAAATACATACACTAGAAGCGCCATGTTGCACGAATCGACCACCGAGCGGCTCGAAACTAGCTAAAAGTAACTCAAAATTATCAAATAATGCCATAGGAATCAAACCCAAACGATAAAGGTTAAATCTTTAGTCAAATACTCAAAGTCCACCAAAGAGTCAACCCGGGCCCACACCTAGGAATTCGGCAAAACTCACAAATTTTGATAACCCGTTCGAATACGATCCAATCATACTAATTTTACTCACATCTGACTCCGAATCGATGTTTGAGATTTTCATATCTCAAATATTCACTTTAGAAAGATTTTGACAAAAAACCCTTATTTGCTCTTTTAGATTCATCAAATTAAATGCCAAAATCGAAGATGGAATCATATAACATAATCAAACCGAGTAAAAAATACTTACCCCGAGCTCTAGAACTCAAAAGGTGATAAAATAACCAAAACCTTCGAAATAGAGTACTTATATGCACTACCCAGTTATGTGAATCGTGATCGCGAAAAAGAAGATAACATTGCCCCTGAGTAAGCCTTTGTGTTCGCGGCTTCATCCACGCGAACGTGACGAACAACATCTACCCCACCTTCACCTCTTCGCGAACACGATGCCTATGTTACGAACGCGAATCACAAACTCTCCCAGAATCCTAGAATCACTACGCGATCGCAATACTGCTGGCGCGAACGCGAAGAACAAGCATCTCAACCCTTTGCGAACGCGCTCACCCTCCTGCGAACGCGATGAATAAACCGCCAGCAGCTCCCAGAACAGTATGTGATCGTGGCCTTACCTTCGCAATCGCGATGAAGAACTAAGGCATCAGAACCAACATAAAACCAACAATACCAATAAGAGACAAAATGGTCTGAAACCACCCCAAAACTCACCCGAGCCCCTCGGGACCCCGTCCGAACATACCAACAAGTCTCAAAATACAACACGGACCTACTCGAGGTCTCAAATCACGTATAACAACATCAAAATCACGAATCGCACCTCAAATCAAGCTTAATGAACTATTTCAGATTTTTAAATTCCAAACTTATGCCGAACATATCTAAACAACTCGGAATCTCCTCAATTTTTGCACACAAGTTCTAAATGACATAAGGAACCTATTTCAACTCCCGGAATAACAATCTGAACCCGATAACATCGAAGTCAACTCCCGGTCAAACCTATGAACTTTTCGAACCTTCAAATTGCCAACTTTTGCCAACTTGTGCCAAAACCTTCTAGAAATATCCAAATAAAAATTCGGGCATATGTCCAAGTCCAAAATCATCATCCGGACCTAACAAAACCATAAAAACTCCGACCTGAGGTCAAATTAATAAAAGTCAAACTTGATCAACTCTTCCAACTTAAAGCTTCCTAGTTGAGAATCATTCTTCCAAATAAATCTTGAACCACACGAAAATCAAAACCGATGACATATGCAAGTCATAATACACCATAGGAGGCTACTCATAACCTCAAACTACCGAACTGAATGCAAAGCTAAAACGACCGGTTGGGCCGTTACATCCTCTCCCACTTAAACATACGTTCGTCCTCGAATGTATCAAGAGTTATTTTAAAGCAGTCAATTATTTGAATAAACTAATCATAACCATATCCATGAGTGATCCCATGCCACCTCGGTCCATATAAGTCCATGAACACAACCCCGATTGAAGATTCTTCCTTCAACCTTAGCCCACAGGGCGTGGAACCCAATTCCAACCTCCGGAACTCCCTATAAGATTTGATCCTTGTATATATAGATTGTATCAATCTCAACAAGCTGCATCAAGCCATCAATACCCTGCCAAGGTCAAACCGCATGATGTGCCACATAACTCATGTACTCACAGCAATAACTTCTGACCATAATAGCTGTTCATTACCAAATCTGCTACTGGTAATATACCTCATATCAAATGAAACCTCGTTCCGAACCTTTGAAACAGTGCTAATGATAAAGAACACATGCAAAAACTAACCACCCGTGAAATAAACAAGTCGAGGATCTCTCTCCTCCGACAAGGACCATTGCCAAGTTCTGAGCGAAAGTATGATATTATTCTTCCAAACATTCTTTACCCCAATAAGAGAGTGAAAATTTCAGGTCCAAAAACCTCATCTTAGCCAATACAAGCAGCCCAGGCGACAAGTCACACCAAAAATCACATTGATCCTCACACAGCGCAGTCCGTACACCAAACAAGCAATAACTCAGATATATCCAAAAATAAAAAGAAAGCAAGGTACGATGACTATCTAATAAGTACAATTGATATAACAACAAAAGTATAATTTCATGAACTTATTCCACAAAGGGAAAATAAAACACGAAATAAACACAAGAAAGAGAATCCTACATAACTCCGTTGCAGCGCACAACCCGATCTCAAACACATTAATCCACATAGGGATACCCATCGAGCCATAATACTCGTGCTCACTAATCATATGTACGTCAACATCAAGCACGATAGAGTGCACACATAGAATTGTGGGGAGATGAATGGGCATAATATAATACGAAAAAAGACAAGCACAACTAAGGTGCAATAAGCAAATCAATATCACGAGAGCCATCTTTCCCATATATCGCCACAAGGCCTAAACGGGATTATAACATGCGTGCGAATAATCAAGTAGCCTCACAACCTGTCGTACTATAAGAGAGAAACACATGTCATAGACCAGAGCACGAATAACATCCATTTTGCCCGATGATATATCTACGATAACAGTTGCACAAGAGTAAGAAAATCCGATCTAATATAGAATACACATTCTTATTAGGCCTATAAATATCCCCCAAACCAATTCCGATCATCCTCAAATAGGTATATAACCTTTCAAAAGCCCATAGCAACCTATCCATAACACATGCCATCAGCTATCCTATTTGTAACATCTCTTCACAGTCTGCAACCAAGGAATCATATGCCTACGAGAACATTCAGTCTCTAAAACCTCATGAATACAAGAATCTCCATATCCGATTCCAACTACGCTACTCAAATGATTGATATATCACTCATACACCATCATCTTACAGAAAATGCTCACATAGATCTTCTGCGCAACGTATCAAAACTTAAAACTCAGCAGCCCAAAACCAAGTGATCACTGTAACATTAGTCAAGCATCCGCAAGTCAACAATGCGTGTTCTAAAATGCGCACTCTTTTTGGGAGACATCAAATAGTGCCAGTCTTAAACTCCTGAAATCATCCATGCCATAAAAAACTCATAACCTTTCCTTCGAAACTAAACCATAACCTTGTACTCGCAACTTCCAACCCCATACGAAGCACCGCAATCATCATGCTAATTTGCAAAAATATGAAAACCTCATAATCAACTCTGAACCACAAGCAAGATGAACAACACCAAGAACCTTCTATTTAACTTAATACGGGAGGACATCACCACACGCAACACACCTTATATACCCGTAGAAGACATCAACCCCAAACAGTGGCCATAACCACCGTGAATTCTTCGAAACCTATTAACACATAATCAAATCATCAGAACTGATTTCCCTCTAACTCAACCGAGTCACGCGGACTTCCAGATCCAGTAGTAGCTCAACCTAAAATGCTCGCTCTAAAGGGACCTTCTGCAAACCTGAAGCAATTTCTTTCATCTCTCTAACACTACTATGTAGAATCAATAATGATATAGAAGTACTGTAATTCTAGACACCATCTGATATAAATCTCAAGTCCTAGCCATATACAAATCCGAAAATCCTTAAATACAACATATGAGTCTTGAACTCATCAGAACCTTCTCGATAGTCATTCACCTTGCTCCAAATCATCCTTGACAAAACCTTTCTCAAATCATAGCCAATCTATAAGCACATCTTAGTCCAAGAACTAATATAACGGATGACCATGCAATCCGATTGTCGATAACAGGCTCCCCCATTTGGCTCGAAGCCATAAATCACATCGTATGTAACCTATAACACCCTTCCTTCATAGCTGCCCCGGTCTCGCACAGTTAATCAGCTGAATACTTCATAGAACCATGTGACTCTAGTCATAAAACACTCCCAAGACTCTGCCAAATGCATACTCTCCCTAGTGACCATCGAGCCAACTTCCTCAAGCCTTCCGAAGTGGTAGTATATGTATTCCACTGAATAGAAGCCTCATATGAATCACACAACCTTAAATCTCGCCGGCTAGCCTCAAATCAACATATCCCCATGAACCTACCATGGTCACAACAACTAGGAAACCAATTAATCCTACCGAGTCCATACTCATCAACTAGATACAAGAATTTGTTGCATCCTACAAATGAACAATCGAAGGTCTATCACTACATTCCCTTCCAAGACTAGACGACATATCGCAACTATAAACAAGAGTCCATAGCCCTTTGTAGTCCCTCCAAAACATCACAAACCATAGGCGCATAGCTGATATCGCGTGTGCAACATCATATATGAGTTAATAGGAAGAAATCAAAGATACAGGCGCCATGCTGAAATAAAGCTACACGATGAGGAAAGAAAGAAGGGAAGTTTCCTAGATGCCTTGTAGTCTCTCAAGATAGGTATGTACGTTATCATACCGATCTGCAAGACTCTACTAGACACTTGCTCATGACTCATATAACTTATGAACCTAGTGCTCTGATACCAACTTGTCATGACCCAAAATTCACCTAGTCGTGATGGCACCTAGCGCAGTGCTAGGTAAGCCAAATAACAGTAAACATAATTCTAATGAAATTAATAAGAAACAATAAGTGAAATAACTGAATTTCTATATAGTAACCCACCGATTGGTAGTACAAATCATGAGCAACTATGATTTAGATTTACAAACTGATAAGAAGAAAAAATACATTATCTGTTTGAAGTTTAATAAACATAGATGAATCCTAAAGTACCATAAACAAGAGGTAGCTTGAATTTGGAATGCAAGTACGTCTTCAATGCAAGGCTTCACATTTCAAGGTTACACAGCTCCAAGATCTGCATAAAAGGTACAAAAGTATAGTATGAGTACAACCGACCCCAGGTACTCAGTAAGTATCTTTACTAACCTCAGTGAAGTAGTGATGAAGTTTCAAGTTAAAGATACTCATTTACTATGTACTTGTGTAGATAATAAGTGGGGCGAACAAAACGAGAAAAAGACACTAATACCATGTAATAGATGAAACAAGAATACAAATGACACAGGCCCAGAATATAATCACTTTTCGATCTCACAACACAATATGATAACAAAAATCAACAGACAAGAATAACCATAATACATCTTTTCTGATGCGGCGTGCAAACCGATCTCATATATAATATTAATATATTTTCTACATTGCGGCGTGCGACCTGATCCCGTATATGTATATCAATATATCTTCTCTGTTGCGGAATGCAACCCGATCCTATATATATAATATCATTACCATTGCGGCGTAAAACCCGATCCCAATATCAATATATATATATATATATC
>AWOL01S0027574.1:36807-60285 GCA_000715115.1 Nicotiana otophora | reverse complement strand
ATCCTATATATATAATATCATTACCATTGCGGCGTAAAACCCGATCCCAATATCAATATATATATATATATATCATTGCGGCATGCAACCCGATCCTAATATCAATATATAAATTCATATCAAACTATTTAGCAACAACCAAGCGCGTGAAATTTACAATGCAATACCAAGAAAACTAACACGTAGAATCCAACTAAGAATACAAATCAACAAAATAAGATGAGCAACGCATCACCCCAAAGCTAGTATTCCACATATAAAGACATGGCTTCCACAAAGTACAAATACCATACCAATCTAAAAGTCACCCAATCCGGCCAAGCAAATAAATGTAGAACATGAACGAGGAAGGATGTACATCAGGTAGAAACTAGTATCACGTAGAGGAGTGTAATAAGTGAAATCATGTAGAAAGTGGAGACATCAAATAAGTAAAAATACATAACAAGTGAAGGCATGCAACAGGTCAAGACATATAATAAGAAAATCACGTGACAAATAGAGGCATGTGGTAGGTATGGGCTAATAATAAGTAAAGACATAAATTCGAAAATGACATGTAGCGGAAATAAATCAGTAAAAGCGTAGGCGTAACAACAACAGACTAGGTAAGAACATAGCTATAACAGTAACATGTTAAAAGAAAAATGTAGATGTAACTACATAAGGAACACAAACAAAAAAGTAACATACGATACAACAAATATTAATAGAAACCAGGGTAGAGAGCATGTAAGTGTTTTTCAAACGAGTAACCATAACAAGAATCCAACTCCCATTCTTCTCATCGTTCCAACATCATATAAATCGCACGAAAATACCCATCGTGCCAAACATAGCCCTAAGGCCCCAACCATCATCTATTATTACAGATAAAGAAGCTCAAGTAACACGACAATAACCGGTATAAATGGCTATTCCTGAGGCTATGATCAATCGAGTATATGAACAGTCTCGATTAATAACCCATTAAATCCTTTTAAGATGTCATATATTCTAGCATGATTTCTAACACAAATAATTTGATTAATTTGTCATGGAATTAAATAAAGCATAAGTTAATGGATCATCAAGTTCAACAAAGCACAGAGAAGCATATAATTTCCCCTCCCGAGCATGGAAACCCTGGCACATGCCTATACACTCGTCACCTCGTATATGTATCACCCCTGCATGTAGCAAACAATATTATTTAGTAGAAAATATTTTTCCAACAAATCTAGGAATGATACTTATCTCAAACAAGCCAAATCGATACACTAGAAGCGCCATCTCGCACGAATCGACCACCAAACGACTCGAAACTAGCTAAAAGTAAGTCAAAATCATCAAACAATACAATAGGAATCAAACCCAAATGATATAGCTCAAGTCTTTAGTAAAATACTCAAAGTCAACTCGGGCTCGCACCTCGAAATCTGTGAAAACTCACAAATTTTGATAACCCATTTGCATACGAGTTCAACCATACTAATTTCACTCAATTCGACTCTGAATCGGTGTTCAAATATCAAATATTCATTTTAGAATAGTTTTGACAAAAAACTCTCAATTTCACTTTTAGATTCATCAAATTAAATGAAAAAATCGAAGATCGAATCATATAACATAATCAAAATCGAGTAAACAAATACTTACCCCAATGCATGTGCAGGAAATCCTCTTCAAAATTGCCCAAATCTGAGTTCTATAACTCAAAATGTAATAAAATAACCAAAACCTTTGAAATAGAGTACTTATATGCACTACCCAGTTATGTGAATTGCGATCATAGTATATACCTCGCGATCGCGAAGAAGAAGATAACACTGCCCCTAAGTAAGCCTTCGCGTTTGCGGCTTGATCCACGCGAACTCGATGAACAGCATCTTCTCCACCTGCACCTCTTTGTGAACGTGAGGCCTATGTCACGAACGTGGAGCGCAAACTCTCCCAGCTCTAAGACTCATTAAGCGATCGCGATACCACTAGCGTGAATGCAAAGAACAAGCATCTAAACCCTTTGTGAACGCGCTCGGCCTCCCGTGAACATGATGAATAAACCACCAGTAGCTCCCAGAACACTATGTGATCGCAGCCTCACCTTTGCGGTCGCGATGAGGACCTGAAGCATCAGAACCAGCAGAAAACCAGCAATACCAATAAGAGACAAAATGGTCCAGAACCACCCTGAAACTCACCAACAAGTCTTAAAACATAACGCGACCTACTCGAGGCCTCAAATCATGCATAACAACATCAAAACCACGAATTACACCAGATGAACTATTTCAAAATTTCAAATTCCAAACTTACGTTGAACACATCTAAACAACTCGGAATCACATAAACTTTTGTACACAAGTTCCAAATGGCATAAGGAACCTATTGTAACTCCCAGAACAACAATCCAAACCCGATAATATCGAATTCAATTCCCAGTCAAACCTATAAACTTTTAAACCTTCAAATTGCCAACTTTCTCCAAATAGTGCAAAAACCTTGTATAAACATCCAAATACAAATCCGGGCATATGTCCAAGTCCAAAATAACTATCCAGGCCTAACAGAACCATAAAAACTCCGATCTGAGGTCAAATGCACAAAAGTCAAACTTGAAAAAGCTTCCTAGTTGAGAATCATTCTTCCAAATAAATCCTGAACCACTCGACAACCTAAACCGAAGACATACACAAGTCATAATATCCCATAGGAGGCTACTCATGACCTCAAACTACCAAATTGAATGTAAAATTTCAAAACGACCGGTTGGGTCATTACATTTAAAATTCACAGAGAAAAATATGATGGTTCAGTTACCATCTATTAAGGTCATGTAAATATAACAATAAAATATTTTAAAAATAACAAAAAATAAATATGCTAGATAATATCCATTCACAAATATTTTAAGTAAAGATTCATAATTGAAATAAAATATAAATATAAAATAGAAAACATAATATAACAGATCGAAAACCTTGATCATTAATAATATATGTAGATAGCGTCAAGCGCACGTTAAGCAGCGTAATGTATGCTGACTTTGATAACTAGAAAGAAGCAAACGTCACCTACAAATCCCGCCCTCCCAACGATGAAGGAAGACGATCCTAGACTTGTTACTTCAGAATCTGGTGAAACGCAAAACCTAGTCTTACTTCAATTATTCCATTGGATGAAGGGCATGGGCAGTGCTATAATGGCCTTACAAGCTCCTGTAAGCAAAGAGTCGGCCAGTGGATCTAGATGGGTCTATAGTGGCACGAAAATTGACCTTTTCAGCTGGATCATATGAATCTAAGTCCACTCCCCCCGATATATCGCATGAATCTCAACCTACACTAGCAAAAGTGGTTTAGGGGAACCGTTCATAGCCATAGGGGATGAAGCTTGAATATTATCCCCTATATTGAAGAATGGCATAAAAATAGTTAGATTAAACCAAATCAAAATTGAGAAACTAAATCGTAAGCAGAAAGCAAGACTAATTGGTTATGTATTGGGCGGAGCCACTTCATTTAAGGATATGCTAAATATTGTCTATGGAGTCTGGTGCTTCGTTGAAACTCCTCAAGTATTCTTATACAACGAGGGCTATTTTATTTTTTATTTAACTCAGCGATAGACAAGGGAAAGGTCCTACAAAATGGTCCTTATACGTTCAATGACAGACCCATGATTTTGAAATTGTGGGTGCCAGAATAACTAGTTATGTGGGAACACTGATAAATTAACAGTACAGGAATCTAGGATATCCTATGCTTAAATGATGATTAAAATAGTTGTATCATGATCGTTTCTTGATATGGTAGGTATTGAGGATTCTAATGGAAGTTAAAGGAAACGGGAGTTGGATTATGAATATAGACATCCCTATTGCCAATGTTGTCTTCAAATAGGACATTATACGGGGGAATACTACCAAGGATCAATAGTTGAGGGCCAAACAGAGGCACCTACAAATAAGACTTATAAGGCAAATATTGAGATTAAAAAGAAGCAGGTAAGGAAACAGATGCAGTAGCAGAAAATAAAGAAACATGAGGTCTAATAGAAGGCTAAACCTGTAGTACAAAAATAATAGGTGATTCAGAAATATTAACCTGAAGTGCTTATTCCTGGTGAAACAACTATACCAAAGTAGACAAAAGACACGAGAATTCAGAACTCAAAAGTTAAAGGGAAACTGGTGGCAAATTGTAACAACCAGATTAGTCATTTTGAGTTTTAGCATTTCGTTCAGTAGTTTGAGGTCTTGAGTAGTATCATATGATATATCATGACTTGCGTATATGGTTGATTTCAGTGTTCGAGAGGTTCGAGGTTTATTTGGAAGAGAAATTCTCAATTTGAAAGCTTTAAGTTGGAAGAGTTGACCGATATTTGACTTTTATGAGAACAATCCTAGAACAGTGTTTTGATAGTTTTAATAGGTTTGTATAGTGATTTTGGACTTAGTCATACGTCAGAAATTGTATTCGGAGATTCCTAGATTGTTTTGGCTCTTTTTTGTCGAAAGTTGGCAATTTAGAAGTTTGAAAATTTCCTAAATTTGACCAAAGCTTGACTTTGTGGCGATCGGGTTAGGATCGTGGTTTCAAAACTTGGAATAGGTACGTTTGTCATTTGGAACTTGTGTGAAAAGTTTGGCGTCATTCCGAGTTGGTTTGGTAGGAATCAGACGCTTGATTGTGATTTTAGTAATTTTTGAGTTCTTTTCGATTTCTATGCATTTTGGTGTTTGATTCGTGCTTTTGGATGTTGTTTTGATGATCCGAGCGTGCGAGCGAGTGAGTTTGTATGAGATTTATATACATGTTAGTATGATTGGACAGGGTCCCGAGGGGCTCGGGTGAGTTTTAGATGTATTTCGGATCACTTTTGGTTATGGTCAGGTGTTGCTGGTTCTGCAGGTCTCATATTTGCGAGGCTAGGCTCGCAATTACAAGATCCGCAATTGCAGAGAATCTATTGCATTTGCATGTTAGGCCAGGGGACCAGTTTCCCATTTGCAGAGTTGGGTTCACATTTGCGACAGGCTCTGGGTTCGCATATGCGAATACTTGATTGCATTTGTGATGACTTGTCACTGGGGGATTTTCGTGTTTGTGAAGATTAAAGTCGCATTTGCGATATTTTGCTGGGCTGGGGAGGTTCATATTTGTGAACATATTATCGCATTTGCTATAGTTGCTGAGGCAGCCAAGTTTCATATTTGCGTACCTGAGGTCGCTTTTGCGGTAGTCGCATTTGTGAACCTCTGGTGGAAAATGCATCATTTGCAGCACATTTATAGATGGTTATTTCGGGTCTGTCTCATGTTTTCCCATTTTGAGCCCTAGGCTTGGTGCAAGGCGATTGTTTGAGGGCATTTTCACATCTAGCTACTGGGTAAATGATTTTGACTTAATTTCAATATTTTAACTTGATTTCTTATGGATTTTAACATCAAAATCATGGGATTTGGAAGGAATTTTTGGAAATTGTTTACTATGTTTTGAAAAATAAAATTTTGATATTTTAGAGTCGAATTGGACTCGGATTGGAAAACCAATCACATATTTGGACTCGTGGGACTAGAAGTAGTCAAGATCTACCCCTCGACTCGAGTTTTGACCGGGTGAGCCCGAGATTGACTTTTTGGAAATTGAACAAAGATCGCAACTTTTTTTAATTGAAATTTAATTCTCTTGCATTGTTTTATGTTATTAGGTTATTTTTGGCTAGATTTGAGCCGGGCGAAGGTGAATTTTAAAAGGAAGCTATTTTTGAGTGTTGATTTGGGCAATTTGAGATAAGTATTTTGCCTAACCTTGTGTGGGGGAAAGCCCCTTTGGATTTGGCATAATTGATTATTGGTGTTATCTGTAAATGACGTGTACGCGAGGTGACGAGTGTGCACACGGGCATATGTGTGCCTTATGATAGGATTTGACCCGAGCTTGCTTTTATTGCCTTGTTTTGATTAAGAGGTCCCTACACTACGTGTTCTTTCTACTTTGGATAATTGTTTTAGTCTATGTTCCATGTTAGAGTTCATGTTTTAGGATCGTATTTCCTAAATTGGCCAAGTTGGGCATTTATAAGATTGTTACCGATTTGAGTTAGCTTTCAGTCGTATATGTTGAATACCTATCCGTATTTCCTTATTGAATTGTCCTTGTTCACTGCGTTGGGAGAGTCTGAATTTATGTCTTGGTGATAATTGTTGGCATGCTAGGCTATTATGATTGTGGCACAAGTGGACTTGTTGGGTGGATTGTTCAGGTATTTGTACGAGGCTTCTGTCGTGCTATCATTAGTGTTGATATTGCATATGTAGAGAGACAAGGCAGGTTATATCGGGTTTGTATATGTGGCGAGACAAGGTGGGATGATTGTTAATACACGTATGACGAGACAAGAAGGGAATTTACATTATTGTTGTGCTTGCGGTGAGATAAGGATGTCATTGTAGGGATGTTGTATGATTGCACAAGGGGGTTGTATTGATTATGTTTGTGTGGTGGTGAAAAGGGTATTCTTGTTTATGCTTATAAATTCTTTATGTGTGACATGCATTTTTACGTGATTTAGCGTGGTTTCTAACATGCCAATCTATACCTCTATTGTTACTTGATGATTTGGTTGTCAAGATGGATTTATGTACGTAGAGTTATTATCTCATATTCTGTTGAGTTGTTGGAAGCGTAGCGGTTTGAAATAAAAATAAAGTTGTTATCATGCAATACTTTATTTGATTCTTGATAAATTCCTCTTTAGCATGTTACTTGTAACTGACACGGGTATGGTATACGTTGTGGCATGAGGTCTTTGTCGTGCAGGTATGTTATATGTTGTGGCACAAGGTCTTTGTTGTGCGAGGGTGATTGATAACATGGGTACGAGGTGCCATATGTGTACCATTTGAATAAATGACTTGTAGTTGGAACTGGTCCTTTACTTGTATTAAGTTCTTATCGCCTATTTTGACGAGATTACAACAATTGCCTTCCGTATACTTTCTGTTGTTAGCTATTGATATATTGCACACGTTTTGTCTAGTGAGTGTCTTGACTTGAACCTCATCACTACTCCACCGAGGTTAGTATTGATACTTACGGGCACTGACTGTGGTGTACCCATACTTAGCTTATGCACATTGTTTTTGCAGATCTAGGTTATTCGGATTGGGCTGATCGTTAGGTGACGTGCGAGCACTGGTTGGAGACTTTAAGGTATCCCTATTGTCCGTTCGCAGGCCTCGGAGTCACCATCTTTACTTTATTCTCTACTGTTTATGTATTCCAAATGATATTATACTATTCCAGACTTATCATGTATCCATGTAGAGCTTATGACTCAATATACTTTGGGAAATTGCGTATTGTATCCACGGTTGGGTGTTTTATTATATTTCTCAGTTTTTATTAAGTCTATAGCTGTTATAATCTGATTGGCGTCGTTATGTGATAGGCTTACCTAGTCTTAGGAACTATGTGTCATCACAACCACCACGATAGGATTTTGGGTCGTGACAAGTTGATATTAGAGCTCTAGGTTCATAGGTTTTACGAGTCATAGCAAGTCCAGTAGAGTCTTGCCGATCAAAACAGAGATGTCTGTACTTATCTTCGAGAGGATACAGAACTATTAGGAAATTTCACTTCTTTCATTCCTTATCATGCGGATTTGTTAATTTCAGAGTTTGATCCTTTGTCATTCTATTCTCTCACAGATGGTAAGGACATAAGCTTTAGTTACTGATGATGCTACCCCCAGGGCTGGTGTTGCTAGGGGCCGGGGCAGAGGCAGAGGTCGAGGCCAAGGCCAAGGAGGGGCACGTGCTACAGCAAGAGAATCTACTAGAGCGGTAGTTGAGGAGCCACCAGTAGATCCGGTTGGGGAGCAGACACCTGAGGCATTTGTCACTACCTCTCGACTTCAGAAGACTTTGGCACACTTATTGAGTATATTTGGGACCTTGGCTCAGGCGGGAATGATTTTGGTTGCACCAGCTACTTCAGGCTAGGGGAGGGGTCTATACTCCGCTACACATACTCCAAAGCAGCAGGCTCATGTTGATCAGGTTCTGGGTGTTATATCGGTGCAACCCGTAATTGTGGTTCAGCCTGAGTTCTAGCTAGTTGCATCAGAAGAACAGTAGAAGAGGTTAGAGAGGTTCAAGAACTATCATCCTCCTACTTTTAGTGGCACAACAGCTGAGGATGAACAAGGTTTCTTAGACGGTGTCACCGTATTCTACGTACCATGAGCATAGTGGAGTTGAGCCAGGTTAAACTTGCTACTTTCCAACTGACGGGGCCGACATATAGGTGGTGCCAGACTTATGAGGAGAGTAGGCCAGTTGGCACAATACCACTCACTTGGTCTTAGTTTACTGATCTCTTCTTGAGGGATTTCATTCCACAGACCCTCAGGGATGAGTTGCGCACTGAGTTCGAGTAGTTGCACTAGGGGACGATGACTGTGTCCGAGTATGCTATGAGGTTTACTGAGTTATCTCGTCATACACTTGCCTTGGTTTCTACTGTTAGAGAGAGAGATTCCACAAATTTATTAAGGGACTCGGTTATGCTCTTAGATTTGGGATGACACGGGAGTTGGAGACTGATACTCTATTGGAGATCACTAGGAGGTTGGAGCATATTCGCGGTCTAGAGTGGAGGATAGGGAGGCTAAGAAGCCTCATAAATCTGGAGGATCTAGTAGTCCCTACTTTGGGGGTAGGGCGTGTCATGGTAGAGGTTTTGTTGGTCAGTTAGTTTAGTCTGTTCTTCAAGTATCACGTGGTACTCCAGCTATCCACGGGTCCTAGAACACTCGTTCCGCATAGCTCCCACATCCACGTCAGCAGAGAGGTTGCTTTAAGTGTGGGGATATCAGGCACATGGTTAGAGAATGTCCCAGACTCCGAGTGGGTGTACCTCAACAGAGTACTCATGCTATGGGTTTTGCTCCAGTCGCTACTACACATGTACAACCAGCTAGAGATGGGGGACAAGTGGGTAAAGAGCGTCCTAGAGGGGGAGGCCATTCTCGTTCTTATGCTTTCCCTAGTAGGACTGAGGCTGCTGCACCAAAGCTATCATTACAGGTATTGTTCCGGTCTTTCATAGATCTGTATTAGTTTTATTTGATTCGAGTTTTACTTATTTGTATGTGTCATCCTATTTTGCTTCATATTTGGATATGTCTTGTGATTCTTTGAACACTCTTGTTTATGTGTCTTCGTCTGTTGGGAATTCCACTATGGTATACCGTGTTTATCGTTCTTGTTTGGTCACTATTGGGGTTATGAGACTAGGGTGGACTTCCTGTTACTTAATATGGTGGGTATTGATGTGATTTTTAGATGGCCTAGCCACGACTTGTGATTGTGGTGCTCTACAGGCACGTGGAGTGTATGGTGTACCGTGATTTTTATACTACGGGATTGAGTTAGTGAAAGGATTTTAGTTAATGGGATATTCATCCTACTTGTGATTCTGAGTTGAGGATGGGATCCTCGTGCTTCCATGTTGATCGGTATGTTTGGACCGGGCTACGCACCGGTGGAGTTATGTTAGGATGAGGTTCTTTGTGGTCATTTTGTGTGTTTTTATTCTCCCTTATGGCATGGATTCATGGTATGGTACCGATAGGGAGTTGTACCTATTGGGCTTGTTGGATAGTTCTCTCATGTGTTTTCCATCTTCAGTTATATTCGAATAGTGTTTGTTGGGTACAGACTGTGACGTATGTGACTAGGTGGAATTTGATATGGATTGTCGGACGAACATCTTGTACTAGATGAGATGAGATCGTTGGACTAGGAATTTTATGATCGGACTTGGATAAGGTGTGTCTGGATAAGAATTTCATTGATCAGTTTAGAGTTGGGTGTTGGTTCTTATCAGGCGAGGGAACTCCACGATTTATTGATTGGGTGAGTGGTTATGAGTTTCCATATGTTTCTTACATCATTACAGAGTTGCGAAGGTTTGGAACAAGGTTTCATTTGATATGAGGTTATTAACTGGTACCGGATTTGGTAATAGGTAGCTATTGTGGTCGGAGATGTTGCTATGGGCATATAAATGATGGGTTACATCGTGTTGTTACACTTGTGAATGTATTGTGATATGTTGTAGCTGTTTGGGGTCGATACAGTGTCCATATATGAGAATCGGGTCTTAAGAGCATGCTTGGATGTTGAGAGTTGGTCCTAAGGTTTATCGGTTAAGGTTGAAGGAGTAATCCTCAGTTGAGGGCATGTTGATAGGGCTTATATGTATTGTGGTAATGCGGTATCTCCCGTGGGTAGATGTATGGTAAGTTTATTCAGTGATTTGATGGCTCTGGAGCGACTCTTGGCATGTTCGAGGACAAACCTTTGTTTAAGAGAGGGAGAATGTAACGACCCGACCGGTCGTTCTGAACTTTAGCATTATGTTCAGTGGTTTGAGATCTTGAGTAGCTTCATATGATGTATCACGACTTGCGTTTATGGTTGGTTTCGACATTCGAGAGGTTTGGGGTTTATTTGGAAGAGAAATTCTCAATTTGAAAGCTTTAAGTTGGAAAAGTAAATCGAAGTTTGACTTTTGTGAGAACAACCCCGGAACAGTATTTTGATGGTTGCAATAGGTTCGTTTAGTAATTTTGGACTTGGGCGAATTGGATTCGGAGGTTCCTAGGTTGTTTTGGCTCTTTTTGCCGAAGGTTAGCAATTTGGAAGTTTAGAAATTTTTTAAGTTTGACCAAAGGTTAGCTTTGTGGCTATCAGGTTCGAATTGTGGTTTTGGGACTTTGAATAGGCGCGTTTTGTCATTTGGAACTTGAGTGCAAAGTTTGACGTCATTCCGAGTTGGTTTGGTAGGAATCAGACGCTTAGTTATGGTATTCAAAGTTTTTGAGTTCTTTGTGATTTTTTTGCGTTTTGGTGTTCGATTCATGGTTCCTGATGTTATTTTGATGATCCGAGCATCCGTGCATGTTTTTATTATGGTCAGGTGTTGTTAGTTCTGCAGGTCTCGCATTTGTGAGGCTAGGCTCGCAATTGCAAGGTCCGCAATTGCGGACAATCTATTGCATTTGCGGAGCTGGGTTCGCGTTTGCGACAGGCTCTGGGTTCGCATTGTTGTACCTTATTTTGCACAAGTCAAAACAACATACAATTTATAGTACTCTACGAGGTTATTGTAATGACCCAACCGGTCGTTTTGTGTATTTGCACCCCTTTTTCCCCTTTGATGCTTCACATATGTGTAATTTAGGTTTATGACTTGCGGGGTTGATTGGTTTTGTTTCGGAAAAATTTCGGGTTGATTTAGACCCTTTGGGCCTAGGCTTAGAAGCCTAAGTTGATTATGCTGACCAATATTTAAATTTTGTGAAAACGACCGCGAAACGGTGTTTTGATGGCTCCGATAGCTTCGTATCGTGATTTTGGACTTAGGCGTATGCCCAGAATCAAAATCAGAAGTCCGTAAGTTATTTTGTGTTGTTTTGCTGAAAATTGGCAATTTGAGGTTCAGACGTTTGACCGTAGATTGACTTTTGGCTATCGGGTTCGGAATTGAATTTTGGGACTTGGAATAAGTCCATTATGTTATGAACTTGTCTGCAAAATTTGGTGTCAATCGGAGTTGATTTGATAGGATTCAGACGCTTAGTTGCAATTCTTGAAGTTCTTGAACTTTGAAATTCATGCGTTTTGGTGTACTATTTGTAGTTCTAAATGTTATTTTTGAGTTTTGATCACGCGAGCGATTTAATATGATGTTTTTAGACTTGTGCAGATGTTTGGTTTGGAGCCCTCGAGGGCACATATGAGTTTCAGATGCTTCGTGGAATGGTTTTGGACTAAATCTGAGTTGCTGGTGTGTTGATGCCTCTGGTGTCGTATTTGCGAACACCAAGGTCGCAATTGTGACCTTAGAAGGGGGATCACCGGTATCGCAATTGCGACGTCAAGGTCGCAATTTCGGAGTTAACCTGGGCTGGGCTAGGTTCGCATTTGTGATAACTGTGTCGCTTCTGCGAGGTTTCCCTTAAGACTGTCAGTGCCGCAATTGCGAGCTTTTCTTCGCAATTGCGAACCCAGTGTCGTAATTGCAACATCTACAACTGAACAAAAGGTTGGAAAGTCGAGATTTAGTCTTATTTCTCACATTATAGAACCCTAGACTCGGTAGGAGGCGATTTTGAGAGAGGATTTTCATCTACAAACATTGGGTAAGTAATTCTAATCAATTTTCAACTATATTACATGATTATATCTTATATTAACATCAAATGTTATGTGAATCAAAGTGACAATTTGAAGAATTTGAGGGATAATGGGTAGTTGAAATCTACTCTTGGACCCGGATTTTGACCGGGCGGGCCTGGGGTTGATTTTTATTGACTTTTTGGGAATTTTGTAAAGATCAAAGCTTTAGGTGTTGTAATTGTTTACCCTTGCATTGGTTGATGATGTTAAGTCACTTTTGGTTAGGTTTGAGCCGTGTGAAGTCAAATTTTAGGGTAAAAAATATTTTCGAGGGTTGAGTTAGCCTAATTGAGGTAAGTAGCTTGCCTAACTTTATGTGGGGGAACTACCACTTATGATTTGGGATTAATTGTGCTATTTGTATTATGTGAAAGTCGTGTACCCAAGTTGACGAGTGGGTACACGGGTTATATGTGGTGTTTGACCGGTTTAGGTTATGTAGACTCTTTCTATGACTTTATTAGAATTGTCATAATATGTTATATCCCTCGTCGTTAATCAACTCTTACATATGTTAATCTATCCTTAGATATTTTATTTGACATTATTAACACTTATTCTACCTCTTACTTGTTAGTTTGCTCTTATACTCTTAGTTGAAATTTTTGCCTTCCTTTTTGCCTTGTTACCTCCTTAAGTATTGAATTACTTTTATTTGAAATTGTTATTTCGTGAAATATCTTCTTGTTGAATTATTGGTGTTGAAGTTGTGAAAACCGTTATCACATTGACGTGAAGTTGTTAATTGTTGAGATGTCTTTCTTGTTGAGCAAATTCACATTCATTTTGTTATTCTTGAGATTCTTGTACAGATTGTGTTGAGCCATGGGCTATATGTTGTAAAAACATTGATATTGTTGATTTTTGGCAATTTGTGGCATATGGACACTTTTGGCATGAGATGTTATTATATTATGATATTGATGCACATGCGACAATATAAGGATAGGAGTTAATGTGCATGTGACACCATAAGGTGGATCTATGTGTGTATTATTTGTAAGGGAATTACTTGAAGCCACACAGCGATATAAGGTGAGCTAAAATGCGTGTAGCTATTTCGAAAAAAAATATTTTCAAAAATATCTAAATGTAAGGCTCACGCAGCGGTATAAGGAAAGATTGTGATTGAAATTGAGAAATATGAATACGAGGTGGTACCTCGGTTGTGATTCTTGCTGTGCATCTCATATTGAAAAGAGTTATTGATTGAACAGTTCTTGTTTCTTTTATTCTTTCTTGTCTTACCAGTTTTGTCTATATTTGATTACTTATAGTTCTCATTATTTGTTTCCTTCTTGTTGCCTTTATGCCTACAATTCTGTCATTAGTTTACATTATTAAATTGCTTCGTTATCATTCATTTTTCTGTTTTCCATTCCTTCTCGTTATTATATTTTGTCCTGTTTATCATGTCCTAGTAGGTGTCTTGACCTGGCCTCGTCACTACTCTACCAAATTTAGGCTTGATACTTACTGGATACCGTTGTGGTGTACTTTGTGCAGATCTAGGTACGTCTACACGTGCTAGACGTTAGTGATTGACTTGTTAGCTGCCTTCTGGAGGCTTCAAGGTATACCTGTTCGGCGTCCGCAGGCCTCGGAATCACCTTCTGTTATCTTCTCATTATAGTTGTTTTCTTTATCAGACAATCTTGTTGTAGACGTATTAAAATATTATGTAGAGCTTGCGACTCAGTTCCACCCCTTTTAGGAATTATGTTGTTGAGGTTACATTTTGGAAGTTAATATGAGTTTACCTGTTTTACTTTAGTAATTTAGTTTGGTTATTTCTATTATGTTATTATTAAATATTCGACTTACCTAATCTTAGAGACTAGGTGTCATCACGATATCCTAAGGTAGGAAAATTGGCTTCGTGACAAGTTAGTATCAGAGTTCTAGGTTTATAGGTGTTACGAGTCATAAGTAGGTTTAGTAGAGTCTTGCGGATCGGTACGTAGACGTCTGTACTTATCTTCGAAAGGCTACATAACTGTTAGGAAAATTCCACTTCTTTGATTCCTTATAGTGCGAATTGGTTGACTTTGAAATCTGAATCTTTGTCTTTCTATTCTCTCACAGATGCTAAGGACAAGCACCACCGGATTCGATAATCAGACACCCACACCCCCTGCTAGAGTCGCGAGAGGTAGGGGTGGGCATAAAATCCAAAAATCGAATTCCAAACCGGACCGAATTAGTTCGGTATTTCGGCATCGATTTATTCGTTATTTCGGTATAATTCAGTATCAATTTTTCGGTTATTCTTTATTTCGGTACGGTCCTAGGTATTGAAGTTTCGATATTTCAGTATACTGAAATATTGAAATACCAAATTATTTGGCAGATGTTTGGTTAGAGTCGTTGGACTGTTGACTGTTGTAGTTTACTAGTTTAGTTTTGTCGTTGGCAGATGTAGTTTAGCGGGAAGCATCTTCTTAGTTGCATGGACTCAAATATTGTTGATTGAAGAGTAATTAAGTAAAAATCTTCTTAGTTGCAGAGAAGCATCGTCTTAGTTTTGTTTGGCAGATATTGTTGATTTAAGTGTTGAAGCTTTCTTAGTTAGACGTGCAAACTTTTGTTATCTTTAACTTTTATTGAAGCCTTCTTACAGGCACGCGTTAGTAAGGGCGTTAGTAAGGGCAGTAATATATGAAGTTATCCAGTGAAGTGTTGGTGTTGAGTCTGTTGACTGTTGAAAATGTTTTTAGCAATTTAGTTTATTAACATTTTATACTAATGTAAAATTAGTCTAGTTTGGTTGGCTACCGAAATCGTACCGAAATCGTACCGAACCAAACAAGAAATATCAAACTGTACCGAACTACTTTGGTGCGGTATTTGGTATGCATAATTGATTTACCAAATATCGAAATACCGAACCGTAGTTCTTAATATCGTACTGAAGTACCGAACGCCCACTCCTAACGAGAGGTCGAGGCCGGGGCAGAGGCCGAGGAGGGGCATGTGTTGCAGCTAGAGCACCTACCCGAACAATGACGAAGGAGCCACCAGTAGCTCCGGTTGGGGGATATGCACCCGAGGCCCCCTACTTTCAGGAGACCCTAGCATAGTATTTGAGCATATTCGGTACTCTAGCTTAGGCGGGGTTGATTTCACTTGCACCGACCACATCTCAAGTTGTGGGAGGAGCTCAGACTCCCGCGATGCGTACCTAAGAGCAACGGGTTCATGTTGATCAGGTCCCAGAGATTATGCTAGCGCAGCCTGTTATTCCGATTCAGCCCGAAGTTAGGGCAGTGGAATCTTAGGAGGAGCAGCTTGGACTTGAGATGTTCAAGAAGTTTCATCCTCCTACATTACAGGTATCAGGAGCAGCATATCAATGGTGGCGGGCTTACGAGGAAGGTAGCCCAGCCGATGCAGCTTCACTCATATGGACTCATTTTTCAGCGATATTATTGAGAGAGTTTGTTCCCCAGGCCATTCGGGATGCTTGGTGCACAAATTTTGAGCAGCTGCGCCAGGGTACTATGACAGTGTCAGAGTATGCCATCAGGTTCAGTGAGTTATCCAGACATATACCTACCTTGGTTTCTACAGTCAGAGAGCGAGTCCGCCGATTCATCGAGGGGCTCAACTATGGTATTAGATTCAGCACGGCTCGAGAGTTAGAGACAGATACTTCGTACTAGCAAGTGGTAGAGATCGCGCGGAGTTTGGAGGGTATGCGGGGCTGTGAGAGGGAGGAAAGGGAAGCCAAGAGGCCTCGAGGTAGTGGAGGATTTAGTGGTGTCCACGCTGCACCTACAGCCCGTCATGGTGGAGGCTATGTGAGTTGTCCAGTTCATTCCGCACTTCCAGCTTCTAGTGGTACTCCGGCTATTCTGAGGTCTCAGATTGCACACTTTCCTCATCCACTTTCTAGTGCACTTCCTGCACAGGGTGCCTTCAGCGACCAGTCTAGCCGACTAGTCCAGGGCCAATTTCAGCATCCACGCCCACCAAGAGCTTGCTTTGAGTATGGTGATACCCGACATATGGAGAGGGACTGCCCCAGACTTAGGAGGAGTACACCTCCATAGGCTACTCAAGCTCCCGGATTCCACCTGGTCCACAGAAATCACAGGCCATGGTTGCTGCTCCAGTTGCAGCTCCACCTGCACATCCAACTAGGGGTGGAGGTCAGGAAGGTAGAGGTCACCCTAGAGGGGGAGGTCAGGCCAAATTCTATGCTTTTCTGGGTAGGACGGAGGCAGTCACATCAGATACAGTCATCACAGGTATGGTTCCGATTTTCATAGAGATGCATCCGTTTTATTTGATTCGGGATCCACTTATTCATATGTGTATCTTACTTTGCACCATATTTGGAGGTATCTCGTAATTCTTTGAGCTATCTTATTTATGTGTCTATGCCTGTGGGAGATTATATTGTTGTGCACCGTGTGTATCGGTCGTATTTAGTTGTTATTGGTAGTTTTGATACCAGAGTTGATCTATTGCTACTCAATATGATAGACTTTGATGTGACTTGGCCATGGACTAGTTGTCGCCCTATCATGCTATTCTAGATTGTCACAGCAAGACTGTGACACTGGCTATGCTAGGTTTGCCACGATTAGAGTGGAGGGGGTACATTGGACTATATTTTTAGTAGGGTTGTTTCCTTTCTAAAGGCTCAGCGGATGGTTGAGTAGGGGTGTGATGCATATCTAGCCTTCGTGAGAGATGTCAGTGTTGATACTCTTACCGTCGATTCAGTTCCACTAGTGAGAGACTGCCAGATATATTTCCAACAGATCTTCCGGGCATGCCGCCCGATATAGATATCAACTTTGGTATTGACTTGTTGCTGGGAACTCAACCCATTATATTCAACCCTACCATATGGCACCAGCAGAGTTGAAGGAGTTAAAGGAACAATTGCAAGAGTTGCTTGATAAAGGTTTCATTTGGCCTAGTATTTCTCCGTGGGATGCTCCGGTTCTATTTGTGAAGAAGAATGATGGTTTTATGCGTATCTGTATTGATTATCGGCAGTTGAACAAGGTTACAGTAAAGAACAAGTAGCCATTACTGCGCATTGATGACTTATTTGACCATCTACAGGGTGCTAGAGTGTTCTTGAAGATTGATTTGAGTCAGGGTATCATCAACTGAAGATTTAGGATTTGGATATCCTGAAGACTGCTTTCAGAACTCGTTATGGCCAGTATGAGTTTCTAGTGATGTCATTCGGGCTGCCCAACACCCCAACATCATTTATGCACATGATGAACAATGTATTCCATCCATATCTCAATTCTTTCATCATCATATTCATTTATGACGTTTTGGTGTACTCTCACAGTCGGGAAGATCATGAGCATCATTTGAGGACCGTACTCCAAACCTTGAGAGAGAATAACTTGTATGCAAAATTCTCAAAGTGTGAATTTTGGCTTGATTTGGTGGCATTTTTGGGGCATGTGGTGTCGAGTGAGGGGATCAAGGTAGATTTGAAGAAGATTAAAGCAGTTAAGAGTTGGCCCAAAACATTTTCAATTATCGAGATTCGGAGTTTTCTTGTTTTGGATGGATATTACTGCCATTATGTAGAGGGTTTCTCATCTATTGTTGCACCTATGACTAGATTGACCCAGAAGGGTGCTTCGTTCAAATGTTCCAAGGAGTGTGAGGCGAGCTTTTAAAAGCTCAAGACTACTTTGACTATAACCCCAATGTTGGTGTTACCTACGGGTTCAGGGTCTTACACTGTATATTATGATGCATTGCATGCTGGGCTTGGTGCGCTATTAATGTTTGATGGTAGGGTGATTGCCTACGTGTCTCAGCAGTTGAAGGGCCATGAGAAGAAATATCCGGTGCACGACTTGGAATTGACAGCTATTGTTCATGCATCGAAGATTTGGAGGCATTATCTGTACGGTGTCCCATGTGAGGTCTATACCGACCACCAGAGTCTCTAGCATCTGTTAAAGTAGAAAGATCTTAACTTGTGGCAGTGGAGATGGTTAGAGTTTCTTAAAGACTATGATATCACTATTCTGTATCATCTCGGGAAGGCCAATGTGGTGGCCGATGACTTGAGTCGAAAGGCGGAGAGTATAGGCAGTTTGGCATGTCTACCAGTAGCAGAGAGTCCACTAGCCCTAGATTTTTAGGCCTTGGCCAATCAGTTTGTTAGATTAGATGTTTCGGAGCCCATTTGGAATCTTGCTTGCATGGTTTCTCGGTCTTCTTTATATGAGCACATCAGAGAGCGTCAGTATGACAACCCCCATTTGCTTGTACTTAAGGACACAGTACATCACGATGATATCAGGAGGTTTCTATTGGAGATGAGGGGTATTGTGGATGTAGGACCGATTATGTGTGCCCAATGTAGATGGGTTATGTGAGTTGATCCTTCAGGAGGCCCAACAGCTCACGATACTCCATTCATCCGGGTGCCACTAAGATGTATCAGAATTTGAGACAACACTATTGGTGGAGGAGAATGAAGAAAGATATAGTAGAGTATGTGGCTCGGTGCCTAAATTGTCAGCAGGTGAAACATGAGCCTTAGTGGCCGGGTGGTTTGCTTCAGAGACTTGATGTTCTCGAGTGGAAGCGGGAGCGTGTTACCATGGATTCATTGTTGGGCTCCCACGACCTTTGAAGAAATTTGACGTTGCATGGGTGATTGTGGAAAGGTCGACCAAGTCGGCTCATTTCATTCCGGTAGTGGCTACCTATTCTTAAGAGCAGCTGCTCAGATCTATATCCATGAGATTGTTCGTCTCCACGGTGTGCCGGTATCTATTATCTCCGATCAAGGCACACAGTTCACATCGTATTTCAGGAGAGCTGTGCAGCGTGATTTAGGCATACGGGTTGAGTTGAGTACACATTTCACCCCCAGATGGACGGGCAGTCCGAGTGCACTATTCAGATATTATAGGATATGCTTCATGCCTGTGTTATGGATTTCAGGGGTTCTTGCCCTTGTAGAGTTTGCCTATAACAACAACTACCAATCGAGTATTCAGATGGCTCTTTATGAGGCCCTATATGGGAGACAGTGTCTTTCTCTAGTTGGTTGGTTTGAGCCAGGAGAGTCTAGGTTGTTGGGCACAAATTTTGTTTGAGATGCCTTGGAGAAAGTCAAGTTAATTCAGGATCGACTTCGTATAGCCCAGTCTAGACAGAAGAGTCATGCCGATCGGAGAGTTCATGATGTTGCATTCATGATTGGAGAGAGGGTTTTTCTTCGGATTTCACCCATGAAGGGTGTGATGAAATTTGGGAAGAAGGGCAAGTTGAGCCCTAGGTATATCGGTCCTTTTTATATCCTTGAGAGAGTGGGGGAGGTGGACTACAAGCTTGCATTTCCACCTAACTTATCTGCAGTTCAACCGATGTTCCATATTTATGTGCTCCGAAAGTATTATCGTGATCAGTCCCATGTATTAGATTTTAGCTCAGTCCAATTGGACAAGGATTTGACTTATATTAGGAGTCGGTGGCTATCTTGCACATACAAGTCTGGAAGTTGAGATCAAAGAACATTGCTTCAATCAAGGTTCAATGGAGGGGTCATCCGATTGAGCAGGCAACCTAGGAGACCGAGCATGAAATTTGGAGTCGTTATCCTTACCTTTTCATCACTTCAGGTATGTCTTTATGCACGTTCGAGGATGAACATTTGTTTTAAGAGGGGGAGAATGTAACAACTCGACCGGTCGTTTTGTGTATTTGCACCACGTTTCCCCTTTTGATGCTTCACACATGTGTCATTTAGGTTTTATGACTTGCGGGGTTGATTGGTTTCGTTCCGAGAAGACTTCAGGATGATTTAGACCCTTTGGCCCTAGGTTTAGAAGCCTAAGTTGATTATGTTGACCAATATTTGACTTTTTTATGAAAATGACTCCGGAATGGTATTTTGATGGCTCCGATTGTTTTGTATCGTGATTTTGGATATGGGAGTATACCCAGAATTGAATTCGAAAGTCGTAGGTTGATTTGTGTTGTTTTGCCGAAAATTAGCAATTTGAGGTTTAGACATTTGATTGTAGGTTGTCTTTTGGATATCAGGTTCGAAATTGAATTTTGGGACTTGGAATAATCCCGTTATGCTATTTAGAACTTGTCTTCAAAATTTGGTGTCATTTGGAGTTGATTTGATAGGATTCGGACGCTTGGTTGCAATTCTAGAAGTTCTTAAACTTTACTTTGAAATTCATGCGTTTTGGTATCTGATTTGTAGTTCTAGATGTTATTTTTGTGTTTTGATCGTACAAGCGAGTTCGTAGTTTTTAGACTTATGTAGATGTTTGGTTTGGAGCCTCGAGGGCTCGGATGAGTTTCGGACGCGTCGTAGAATGGTTTTGGAGTGAATGTGAGCTGCTGATATGCTGACGCCTCTGGTGTCGCATTTACGAACACTAGGGTCGTACTTGCGACCTTAGCAGGGGGATCACATGTATCACAATTGCGATTTCTGGGTGGCAATTACAAAGTTGACCTGGGCTGGGCTAGGTTCGCATTTGCGATAACTGTGTCGCTTTTGTGAAGGGAACATGGTTCGCATTTGCGGACCCATTTTCGCCTTTGTGAGGTTTCGCTTAAGACTGTCAGTGCCGCAATTACGAGCTTTTCTTTGCAAATGCGAGGGTTCGTAATTGAAAACCTAGCATCGCAATTGCGACATCTGTAACTGAACAAAAGGTTGAAAAGTCGGAATTTAATCTTTTCACATATTTTAGAACCTTAGACTCAATAGAAGGTGATTTGGAGAGAGGATTTTCATCTACAAATATTGCGTAAGTGATTCTAATCAATTTCTAACTATATTTCATGATTATATTTTAGATTTAACATCAAATTTATGTGAATCAAAGTGAAAATTTAAGGAATTTTACCTAAGTTTTGATAGATGAGAATTTGTGTTTTGAGAGTCGATTTGGAGTCGAATTTGAAAACTGATCATATATATGGGCTTAGGTGGTTATAGGTAGTCGGAAGCTACCCTTGGGTTGACCGGGCGAGCCTGGGATTGACTTTCATTGACTTTTTGAGAATTTTGTAAAGAACAAAGCTTTATGTATTGTAATTATTTTCCCTTGCATTGGTTGATGATATTAAGTCACTTTTGGTTAGATTTGAGCCGTGTGGAGGCATATTTTAGGGAAAAAGCTATTTTGGAGGGATGATCTGGCCTAATTGAGGCAAGTATCTTGCCTAACTTTGTGTGAGGGAACTACCTCTTAGGCTTTGGGAATGATTGTGCTATTTGTTTCATGTGAAAGCCGCATACGCAAGGTGACGAGTGGATACACGGGCTATATGTGGTGTTTGACCGGTTTAAGTTATGTAGACTCTTTCCATGACTTTAATTGAATTGTCATAACATGTTAGATCCTTCATTGTTAATTAACTCTTACATGTGTTAATCTACCCTTACATGCTTTATTTGACATTATTAACGCTTGCTCTACCTCTTACTGATAGTTTGCTCTTATATGCTTAGTTAAAGTTATTGCCTTCCTTTTTGCCTTATTACCTCCTTAATTGTTAAATTACTTTTACTTGAAATTGTTATTTCGTGAAATATCTTCTTGTTGAGTTATTGATGCTGAAGTTATGAAAGCCGTTATCACATTGAGGTGAAGTTGTTAATTGTTGAGCAAATTTACATTCATTTTGTTGTTAAGATTCTTGTGCACATTGTGTTGAGCCATGGGCTATATGTTGTGGAAATACATTGTTGAATTTTGGCAAGTTTTGGCATATGAACACTTGTGGTGCGAGTTGTTATTGTGTTGTAATATTTATGTGCATGCGGCAGCATAAGTTGGGATCTATGTGCGTGTTGCTAGTAAGGAAATTACTTATAGCCACGCAGTGACATAAGGTGGGCTAAAATGTGTATAGCTATTTCGGAAAAAATATTTTCAAAACTATCTAAATGTAAGACTCACGCCGCGGTATAAGGAAAGATTGTGACTGAAATTGAGAAATGTGAATACGAGGTGGTACCTCGGTTGTGATTCTTGCTGTGCATCTCATATTGGAAAGAGTTATTGGTTGAACAATTCTTGTTACTTTAATTCTTCCTTGTCTTACCAGTTTTATCCGTATTTGATTACTTGTGGTTCTCATTATTTTCTTCCTTCTTGTTGTCTTTATGCTTATAATTCTGTCATTAGTTTACGTTATTAAATTGCTTCATTATAATTCATTTCTCCACTTTCCATTCCTTCTCGTTATTATATTTTGTCCTATTTATCATGTCCCAGTAGGTGTCTTGACCTGACCTCGTCACTACTTTACCGAGGTTAGGCTTGATACTTATCGGGTACCATTGTGGTGTACTTATACTACACTTCTGCACATCTTTTGTGCAGATCTAGTTACGTCTGCCCGTATTGGACGTTAGTGATTGACTTGTTAGTTGCCTTCCGGAGACTTCAAGGTATACCCGCTCGGCATCCGCAGGTTTCGGAGTCACCTTCCATTATCTTCTCATTATTGTTGTTTTCTTTATCAGACAGTATTGTAGTAGACTTATTAAAATATTCTGTAAAGCTTGTGACTTAGTTCCACCGGTTTTGGAAATTATGTTGTTGCGATTATTTTGGAAGTTAATATGACTTTATCCGTTTTACTTTAGTAACTCAGTTTGGTCATTTCTGTTATATTAATATTAAATGTTCGGCTTACCTAATCTTAGAGACTAGGTGCCATCACGACATATCCTAAAGTTGGGAAATTGGGGTTGTGACAGTTATTTAAAGTTTAGAGTCACCACCTAGTATTTAAGGTATACTAGGACACCTATGGTACACTTTATAATGTACACTGAATTATGGTATGCGAAACTATTGGGATTCTAGGTGAGAGTTCAAGTTATCCCAAGGGGAAGGTGTTAGGCATCCCTCGAGATCCATAAAATGTGGTTCTGGTGGACTCACTCAAATAAAGAGGGATTAGGTGAGAAACAATTAATCTAATATTTACAAAGAATTATGAAAATGATTTGGAATAAAAAGTGATTGAACATGAGTGTCATGAATAATAAATTATATACAAAAGAGTGTGAAATAAGTATGGCTGTCCAACGGGACGGGACGTCCCGTCCCGTCTCGGTCCCGTCCCGCGTCCCGTCCCGTCCCGTCCCACTTAATTTTAAACGGGATGGCCCCATGTTAAACGGGACACGGGATGGGACGGGATGGCCATTTCGTCCCGTTTATCCCGTCCCATTTCGTCCCGTTTCGTCCCGT
>AWOL01S0027574.1:6626-35986 GCA_000715115.1 Nicotiana otophora | reverse complement strand
AAATATTAGTATGATAATTTTTTATTGGCTACTAAGAGGCCTAGTTCAAAGTTCAAACAGAACCCTTCCTAGAAGGTGGCTGCATAGATTAGGTGCTCTTCAAAAGAATTATATTTGTATGTGAGATTTGAAAGTTCTATTAATAAAATAAAAGGCTCTAAGCGTTGAATTTGTTTTATGAATTCTCTTACACTCGAAATTATATTAAATAAATTATAACTCTATTATATATTTATAATTGCTAGAATATTTTATTACAAGTCTTTTGTTTTAATATTTTATAATTCTTTACTTAGTTTCCTAATTTTCATTTAATTTTTAAATTTATTGAATAAGTCAAAAAACTAGATGCTTCAAACTTTAAAAACTTAGTCATTGCCAAAAGAATATCCGTTGTCAAACTCAATGCTTAAATAATTTTTTTAAAATAGCACTTAAGGCCCGCGAACCCGTCCCGTCCCGTCCGATCTCGTTTGTTAGCGGGATGGGATGGGCCTACCGTCCGTCCCGTCCTGTTTGTTAGCGGGACGGGATGGGCCTACCGTTTCATCCCGTTTGTCCCGTCCCATTTCGTCCCGTCCCGCCACCGTCCCGGCTAAATGTCGTCCCGTCCCGTCCCGTTAATTTTATCCCATCCCGTCCCGTCCCGTTGGACAGCCATAAAAATAAGTACATGAAAACTATATTTTTTGACGACTTGATAAAAGGTAAAGAAATATATAGTAAAGTAGAGTATTTGTAAATTAACTAAGTGAATTGTAATTTAGAAACTATACTTGAAAGAATTTGATTTATGTCAGAAGGTGAACGATTTTGAGTGAAAGGCTAAATGCAAGAGGAGAAAAACATACTCCAAAATTATTAGCCAAAAAGTGGGAAGAGAATTATCTTTGACTAATTCTTATGTAATGGATGAGGTAAGAGGAGAGTTGATCTAATATTTACAAGAAGATTATAAAAATATAAATTAAATAAAGGACAACTAATTATGGTAAGCGAATGATAAAAAATATTTACATTATGTGCGTGTAGAGAAGGTAAGGAAACAAAGTGTATGAGAATAACTTATATTTGTTTCTAAAATTGATACAAAAGATATGGAGAATACATTTTGGTATTTTAAAAGAAAATGTTAAGTAAGAAGTGATAATGTATGTATGTGACTAAAAGTACAAAATTTAGAAAAAAGTAATAAACAATAAATAAGACAAGCTCAAAGGATACATGAACACTATGCCGTGCGCTTTTAGTGAATAAAATATGAAAGTAGTTTGTTTTAAAATGAATGAACAAGTATAAGAAGTTGCTAAAGAAATAAGAATATAAGTGGATAAGTTGTGTAACAAGAATGCGTTGAATTCTCAACTCAAAGAACCAACCTGACATTAAAGAAGTGATTTATTGCATAACACTACCACTAACTAACAAAGAATTGATATATAAAGTAATCATCTCGAATGTAATAATAATCAAGAAAAACCTGCTATTTTCATGGCATTATATAAAATCTAACTAGGTTATTTTATGAGCACACATTTATATTTGAGATAAGTTAGCTAATAATAAAACATGTTAGTCACATTGTGTAATCACTGGAGCGCATTCAAAGGTCTAAATATTAAGGCAAGTTATTCAAATTGTTTCTTAGGACATGTTAAGCAACATGATTGATTTATTATCTTGATATATTATCCAAGTGTAATAAACAAACGAAGAAGCCACAAATAAATATTGGTCCTATTCTACACCCGAAAGTAATATTTTCATTATACTTGAGAGTTTTTATACATGCGAGAATGGGAAGTACGAAGCGGGATAAGTCGGGGAATATGTATTTATCTCCGAGTTTATTCTTCAAATGCTTCAAATAAGATACCTCGCAAATAAAGAAGAAAGTATGTTAGTAAAATAATATAAAGTAAAAATAAATCAAATATTTCACATTTTTGAAATTATTTTTATTTGATAATGTTTATTGGAAGATTGTTTTACGAAAATATTTTTGGGAAAGGTTTTTGGAAAATAGTTTAAAAATATTATAGGAGGCTCGGATGTATACTTGATTCCGTCAAGACATGAGAACGGTAACCACCTTAGTTGAGACTACGATAGCTAGCCGTATCGCCGTCCAAAGATTATTGGTTCGTCACGTTCTCGTTTTTTCCCTTTCTATGTTTATCGTCATCGCCTGATTATTTTCGGGTCTGATTCGGAGGGTCATTCGGGGCGTCGTGACCTCAATGATGTGGATATTATTTTCATCGGCCGTGTCGAAACGCAACACTGTTAAAGTCAATAGTATCATCCAATACTGTAACACTGTTCAAAAAGTCCATAGCCAACAGTGGAAGAATCCAACGCACATGGTCAAAAGTAGTCAAAGTCAACAAGGATCATACACGGTCTAAACATAGCAAGACAGAGGCGTATCCAGGATTTTAATACCAAGGGTGCACTATTTGAAAGCAGTGAAGGATTTGTCATCCTTTGAACTTCCGGAGCTATTTGTGAACTCACAGATGACCGAGTAGTACTAGAACTTGGCTCACCATTTTTCGGCTTGGTGAGATATCTGTCCATTTCAATGTTAAGGATTATCGTTCCTACAAAGTTAAACATTTACACTTTTATTCAATCTATCTTAATTCAAGTAGAATAGTATGATTCAAATCATAGAGTAATTGGATTTAAGGGACACAAATGAATCGATTACTACATTAGATCAAATTTATCATTCATTGTCTTCATAGTATGATTCTTTCTTTGATTGTTAGTAATTACGTTATTTTTAGAGAATTCTTAGCAGAAGTTCAAACTCTAATTTTTAGCAGATCAATCTTATGTTATCTTGACCCAAAATACTAATAATTAGTCAGAAATTAAGTTCACATAGCCCATACTTAACTAAACTCGATCAAGTATTTTCTCAAACACAATATGTGCGCAAATTAATACTGTCAATATTCAAGAATTTAAAGCCATAACTCTCCCAAATTCTCCTAAGAAATAACATTCAACAACCCAATCTTAGAAATAACCAATAATAATAACCAACAAAAAGGGAAAAGAGAATTCGAAAAATTACAAGAGGAGAAGAAACTTCAGCGAGTAAATTAAAATACAGAGCAAGAAGAGAGATATGGTAGTTGCATGCTTGAGAAACTAAAAGTAGAGACCAATGAGAAGAAATTGCGCTATTGATTCTTGAAGTATCCATCGAGGGCGAAGAGAGATGGGGTATCCGAAAAGAGAGGGAGAGAGTAGTTGCGTCTAATTTATTTTAGAGATTTGAAAATTTGACTAAGAAAAAAGGAAAAGAAAAAAATAGTAAAAGGGAACGTGGGGTGAGGTCTTAGTGTTTTAGAGATTTGTTAGATGTTTTTAGTCAAAAGAAATTTTAGAAAAGAAAAAAATTAGAAATTTTAAGTTAAAAGTCAAAAGCAACTTTAGAAAAGAAATAAAATAGAAAAATTTAATTAAAAAAAAGTATGTGGGGATGAGATTCGAAGTCTAGACTGAAGACATAGAAGGGGCACTCAATCACCATTACACCAAAGTATTCAATTGAGCATGGGTGGTCACCAATATATTTATGTATATAACTTAAAATTTTATATTGTATATACATAGCCTAGGGAGGGGAGCATGGGTAGGGGCATGTACCCCACCCCTCTCCACATAAATCCGCATCTGTAGCAAGGTGTATATTACCCAAAAAAAAGACAAAGTTCGACATTAAAGAAACCCAAGCAGCGTTTACAATGCTCAGCGCAGTCCAGAAATGCCGGAATGGGAGTTCCGGCGTAACAGTAGCGGCACAGGGGAGATCAATAACGGCATTAGAAAATTGTTACCAAGCAAACATCATGAACAAGGCAGGCAATAAAACAATCGGTAACAGATAAAGGTCACCAAAAAGGTGGTAACCTGTAAAAATAAATGAATGTGAGCAAAAGATGAAGAGAGGAAGAACAATCGCCGGAAAATAAAGGGTCTGGCCAGCGAATAAGAAACAAACGAGCCCCAAATCCGGTTGTAACTCAAAGGGTGACAAATCTTTACTCTATTTTTAGATCTAATACCATGAGAATAACAGAGGAGTTCATCGTAGTGACGAAACAGTGGCAGCGATGGAGCAAGCAGAATCGCCGAAAAACATCTATATCACCGGGGCTCACTTTTCCGGCCAGAGGGGAGAATATAACGACCCGGCCAGTCGTTTTGAGTATTGTAGTCATGTTCCCATTTATTTCTTATTCTATGTTCGGGGTTATGTGACTTCCCGGAATAGTTGGTTTGGTTTCCGAGATATTTAATTGGGAGACTTAATCCTAAGGTTAGAAGCTTAAATTGAAAAATTTGATCGGATGTAGACTTATGAATAAACGAAATGGAGTTTCGATGGTTCCGATAGTTTCGCATGATATTTTGGACCTATGAGCATGTCTGTATATTGATTGGGAGGTCCATAGGTTGTTTTGGCTTGAATTGGCGAAAATTGAAAAGTTGAAGGTTTGAAAAGTTGAGAAGTTTGATTGAGAGTTGACTTTGTTGATTTATGGGAGTTGGAATAGGTCCGTTGTGTCAATTATGACTTGTGTACAAAATTTGAGGTCAATCGGAGTTGATTTGGTATATTTCAGCATTGGTTTTAGAAGTTGGAAGCTTAATAGTTCATTAGGCTTGAATTGGGATGCGATTCGTGGTTTTGATATTGTTTGATATAGTTTGACGCTTCGTGTCACGAACCAAAATCCAACTAGTTGTGATGACACCTAACCCAACCCGTTAGGTAAGCCAACTATCCACTATCCAATTCTAATGTAATTTTAACAAGACAATTAAGTAAAAGAAAATATCTAGATCTTATACATTGCCCAAGGACTGGTAGTACAAATCATGAGCTTCTAAGAATAGAGTATACAAAGCTGGTATGAAGTAAATACATCATCTGTTTGAAAAGTACATAAAGATAATTTTATGAATCTAAGGCTACCATGAACAAGAGGCAACTACAACCGGAACGCAGGTACATCTTCAGATCCATCTCCCAACGAACACAGCAACATCAGTAGCCAATATCTGCACGCAAGGTGCAAAAGTATAGTATGAGTACAACCGATCCCATGTACTCAATAAGTAACAAACCTAACCTTAGGTTGAAAGTAGTGACGAGCTTGTACCAAGGTCGGGTCCACCACCAATTACCAACAACAGTTCATAACAACATAAAGCAAATAATACAAGAAGTAACTCAGAGATAAGATGCTCAGCAAAATCATGATTTTCGAAAATAGTTCTGCCTTTTCAAGTACATCAATGAAAACCCAAATCGTTTACCGAAATTGCCAAAAATATGAATAAGTTTGAAAAAAATAATTTTTCCCAAAAATTCTTTCAATAATAATAAATAAGATGTTTCATTTTCTTTCCAGATAACCAGTGTAAAACAAATGCATCACTATGCCTATCTGTCAACATGTGTGAGAAATCATGAATGATGTAATACCGTATATCATGAGGAAAATACATCTCGATGCCTGTATGTCATGTGTGCATGTCAATACATTGTATCTTAGAGATGAACTCATGTACTCACACTCTCAGAGTATTCAATCTCACATTCTCACTCATTTCACTCATCATGCCCAATCACTCAGTACTATATATGGCCAATCCGGCCCAGGAAAGATCCATCTCGGAATATACACATCAACTGATCATCAGTCACTCAGTACCGAGTAGGGCCAATCCAGCCCGTGGAGAAGATCCATCTCCAGGTATATAATGCTTCGGACAAGATCCATCCCTTAATAATATCAACCGAGCTCACTGGGGGTGTGCAGACTCCGAAGGGGCTCCTACAGCCCAAGCGCTAAAATTCGCACGGACAACTCACATGCTGCACAGATAACTCACGTGCCATAATATCAATATCTGGATCCGTACGGACAACTCACGTGATGTACGGACAACTCACGTGCTATAATATCAATATTCTTACAAACAGGCCCCCGACCTAACTCAGTCATCAATCTCTCCAGTCTCACTCACGGGCTTACAATGTCATGAAACTAGCCCGACAACAATGATATGATGTATCAATAAATAACAATTGAGACCGAGATATGATATGAATGCATGAATATAGACTGAGTACGAAATATCAATGAAATCAGTAAAATGACAGCAAGAAACGACCACTTTGGGTCCTAGCAGTATCGTCATAAAGCCTAAACATGATATCTAGCATGATTGACAGCTCAATTACTTTATCACATGGTGAAAACACGGACATCAACAAAGTAGGACCACTATACAGTGCCATGGAAACAACAGAGTCCCAATTCACATGGTGCACGCCCACACGCCCGTCACCTAGCATGTGCATCACCTCAATACCAAATACATAATACATATAATCAGGGTTCATACCCTCAGCTCCAAGATTAGAAGAGTTACTTACCTCGAACAAGACGAATCCAATGCCGAGCAAGCTAAGCAATGCTCCAGAAATCCCATTCTGCGCGTATCAGTTCCTGAACGGCTCGAATCTAGCCACAATAAATTTGATTCAGTCTGCATAATTTATAGGAATTAATTCTATATCAAAATTCTAATATTTTCCACAAAATCCGAAATTATACTCCAAAAATTGCTTGTGGGGTCCACGTCTCGAAATTCGACGAAACTCATAAAATCCGACAACCCATCCAATTACTAGTTCAACTATACTAATTTCACTCACATCCGTCTCCGAATCGATGTTCAAATCTAGAAAATTCATTTTATGAAATTGTAGAAAATTCCTCTGATTTCTCTCGAAAAATCAATATTCTAACGCCGAAAACGAGGATTAATTCATGGAATATAATCACAAGGGAGTCAAGAACACTCACCCAAAGTTATGTGGACAATTTCCTCTCTAAAGTCTCCCAAACCGAGCTCCAATGGTGAAAAATAGTGAAACCCCGAACTTAAAGGGTTCTTCCCAGCACCTTCGCAGATGCGGCCAAGAGGTCGCACCTGCGACCCCCGCTTCTGCAGAAAAGTGGGTGCATTTGCGAGCCAGGCCGGTTCTGCGGAAAGCCAAGCGCAGATGCGACTCCGCATATGCGGAAAAGATTGCGCACCTGCGAGCACTGCCAAGCCAGCACTCCCTTGCTTCTGCGACCTCATCGTCGCTTTTGCGACCATCGCACATGCGAGTCCATTTCCGCAGGTGCGCAAATACCACAACCAGTAGCCTTCAACAATGCAATATGCAACGAAATTGATCTGAACCTCGTCCGAAACTCACTCGAGGCCCCCGAGACCTCAACCAAATATACCAACAAGTCCCATAACATAATACAGACCTACTCGAGACCTCAAATCACACCTAACAACATCGAAACGGCGAATCACACCTCAAATCAAAATCTATGAACTTTGAACTTTCAAATTCTATATCTTGTGCCGGAACAGATCAAATCAATCTAGAATGACTTCAAATTTTGCACACAAGTCACATTTAACATTACAAACCTATTCCAATTTTCAGAATCGGATTCCGACCCAGATATCAAAAAATCAACTCCCCCGTCAAACTTCCCAAAAATTTAATTTTTGCCATTTCAAGCATAATTTCACTACGGACCTCCAAAAACGTTTTCGGACATGATCCTAAGTCCAAAATTACCATACAGAGCTATTGGAATTATCAGAATTCAAATCTGAGGTCGTCTACACATAAGTCGACATCCGATCGACTTTTCTAACTTAAGTTTCCATTATGAGACTAAGTGTCTTAATTCATTCAGAAATTCTTTCGGACCCGAACTAACTAATCCGATGGTTCATAATATTTTTATAAAGTACAAATAGAGCAGTAAATGGGGGAACGCGGCTGTAATACTCAAAATGATCGGCTGGGTCGTTACACTTCAACTAAGTTCGTATCATGTTTTAGAACCTGTTGGTATGTTTGGATAGGGTCTTGGGGGCCTCGGGTGTGATTCTGATCATGTTCGGCTTATTTTGGACTTGTTGGACTACTGAATCTGCAGTTTCCTTATACGCATCCGCGAGGGAGGTCTCGCGATCGCGGAGAGTCTCTCGGTGACTGGTCAAATTGTTCTCCGCGTATGCGAGAATTGGAACGTGTTTGCGAAGGTTCTGGGAGTTATGCATCGCGAACGTGGGAGGAACTCGCGTTCGCGTGGAAGGGAGGCAAGACCCAGTATAATAAGTATTTTAGTTCATCACGATTGCGAGGTGAGGACCGCGATCGTGAAGTGTTGAGGATTGGATCAGCACATTCACGACTGGGATGTTGCGTTCGCGTAAGAAGATTTTTCAGCTGGAATATTTTGTGCTTCGCAAGCGCGAGGCATTTTTCGCGTCCGCGAAGAAGGAACACCTGGGCTGATTTAAAAACCCCAAATCATAGGTTAGAGTATTATTTCATATTCTGACTTGTGGAGCTCGACTAGTGGAGATTTTGAGGGCTTTAGCTATAAATCAAGAGGTAAGCAACTTTTGATCACTTTTGTCCATTAATATTGAATACCCATTGATTTTCCTACCTAGATTATGTGTTATTTAGATGAAATTTGGGGAATTTTGGACTAGGTATTGGAGAGTAAGATTTGGGGATTTGAGGGTTGATTCGTGGTTGGAATTGAATGATTTTTGTATGGTTGGATTCGTTATTGAATGGGTATTCAGATATTTGTGAATATTTCCGGGTTTCAAGGCATGTGATTTTTGGTTGACTTTTCTAATTTGGTTAAAGAACTTAGCTTTACCGTATGGGATCGATTCCTATAGCTTCGAGTTGTTCGGAGGCCGATTCGCGAGGCAAGGGTTTGTTGGAGCATTGAGTTGTGCACTTTGAGATAAGTAGCACTTCTAAACTTGGTACTGTGCTGATACTCCTACCATTGATTCTGTTCCGGTTGTGCGAGATTTTCCAGATGTGTTTCTTGCAGACCTGTCGGGCATGCCACCCTACAGGGATATTGATTTTGGTACCGACTTGGTGCCGGGCACTCAGCCCATTTCTATTCCTCTGTATCGTATGGCACCAGTAGAGTTGAAAGAATTGAAAGAGCAGCTTCATGAGCTTCATGATATGGGATTCATTAGGCCTAGTGTGTCGCCTTGGGGTGGACCAATTCTGTTTGTGAAGAACAAAGTTACAATTAAGAACAAGTACCCACTGCCGCGCATTAATAACTTTTTTGACAAGCTTCAGGGTGCGAGAGTGATCTCTAAGATTGATTTGAGGTCTGGGTATTACCAGTTGAAGATTTGGGATTCTTATATTCTGAAGACGACATTTAAGGACCTGATATGGCCACTACGAGTTCCTTGTGATGTCTTTTCGGGCCGACCAATGCCTCAGCAAGATTTATGCATATGATGAACAGTGTATTCCAGCCATATCTTGATCCTTTTGTCTTAGTATTTATTGATGATATATTGGTGTACACACGTAGCCAGGAGGAGCATGCGCAACATCTGAGGATTATACTACCAACGTTGAGGGAGAAGAAGCTTTATGCTAAATTCTTCAAGTGTGAGTTTTGGCTCAATTTCGTGGTGTTCTTGCGGCACATGGTGTCCAGTGAGGGGATCAAGGTAGATCCGAAGAAGATTGATGTAGTTCAGAGTTGGCCCAGACCGTCTTCAGCTACTGAGAATTGGAGTTTTCTTGGCTTGGCCTAATATTATCACCGCTTTGAGGAGGGTTTCTCGTCCATTGCTTCACCTTTGACTAGATTGACCCAGAAGGGTGCCCTATTTAGGTGGTCTGATGAGTGTGAGGAGAGCTTTCAGAAGCTCAAGACTGCCTTGACCACAACTCCAGTTCTAGTTTTGCCTTCAGCATCGGGTTCATATACAATGTATTGTGATGCTTCTAGGATTGGTATTAGGTGTGTCTTGATGCATGACGGTAGGGTGATTGCTTATGCTTCATGCTAGTTGAAGCCCCATGAGAAGAACTACCCCATTCATGATTTAAAGTTGGCAGCCATTGTTCATGCATTGATGATTTGGAGGCATTATCTCTACGACATGTTTTGTGAGGTATTTACAGATCATCGGAGTCTACAACACTTGTTCAAGCAAAATGATCTAAATTTGAGAAAGCGGAGATGGTTGGAGCTGTTAAAAGACTATGATATTACTATTTTGTATCATCCCGGCAAGGCCAATATGGTAGCCGATGCCTTGAGTAGAAAGGCGGTAAGTATGGGTAGCCTTGCATATATTCCTATTGGTGAGAGATCGCTTGTATCAAATGTTCAGGCCTTGGCCAATCAGTTTGTGAGTTTAGATATTTCGGAGCCTAGTCGAGTTCTAGCTTGTATGGTTTCTCGGTCTTCCTTATATGATCGCATCAGAGAGCGTTAGTATGACAAGCCCCATTTGCTTGTCCTTAAGGGCACAGTACAACATGATGATGCCAAGGAGGTTTTTATTGGAGATGATGGGGTGTTGCGGATGCAGGGTTAGATTTGTGTGCCCAATGTGGGTGACGTGAGTTGATTCTTGAGGAGGCCCACAGTTCACGGTATTCCATTCATCCAGGTGCCGCAAAGATGTATCAGGACTTGAGGTAGTACTATTAGTGGAGGAGAATGAAGAAAGATATAGTGGAGTATGTGGCTCGGTACGTGAACTATCAGCAGGTGAAGTACGAGCATAAGCCGGGCGGTTTGCTTCAGAGGTTTGAGATTCCTTAGTTGAAATGGGAGCGTGGTACCATGGACTTTGTTGTTGGGCTTCCACGAACTTTGAAGAAATTTGATGCTATTTAGGTGATTTTGGATCGGTTGACTAAGTCCACGCATTTCATTCCGATTGTGACTACCTTTTCTTCGAAGCAGTTGGCTGAGGTCTATATCCGCAAGGTTGTTTGCCTTTACAGTGTATTGGTGTCTATTATTTCTGATCGGGGTACAAAATTGAACTTTTGGAGAGCAGTGCAACGAGAGTGGAAATACGGGTTGAGTTGAATACATCATTCCACCCTCAGACGGACAGACAGTCCGAGCGCACCATTTAAATTTTTGAGGATATGGTAACGCTTGTGTTATGGATTTCGGGGGTTCTTGGGATCAGTTTCTACCATTGGTAAAGTTTGTGTACAACAAGAACTACCAATCGGGTATTCAGATGGATCCTTATGAGACTTTATTCGGGAGGCGGTGTCAATCTCCAATTGGTTGGTTTGAGCTGGGAGAGGCTAGGTTATTGGGTACAGATCTGGTTCAGGATGCTTTGGAAAAGGTCAAGTTGATTCAGGATTGGCTTCGCACTATGCGGTCTAGGAAGAAGAGTTACGTCGATCGGAAGGTTCGTGAGTTGCATATATGGTGGGAGAGAAGGAATTGCTCAAAGTATCGCCCACGAAGGGTGTGATGAGGTTCGGGTAGAAGGGAAAGTTAAGCCTCGGTATATTGGCCGAGGTGCTTGAGAGGATTGGAGAGGTGGCCTACAAGCTTGCATTGCCACCTAGTTTATCGAGTGTTCATCTAGTGTTTCATGTTTCCACGCTCTGGAAGTATTACGGTGATCCATCTCATGTTTTGGACTTCAGCACGGTTCAGTTAGATGGAGATTTGACTTTTGATGTGGAGCCGGTGGCTATTTTGGATTGGCAGGTTTGAAAGTTGAGGCCAAAGAATATAGCTTCAGCGAAAGTTCAGTGGAGAGGTCAGCCAGTCAAGGAGGCTACTTGGGAGACCGATGGGGAGATACAGAGCAGTTATCCACACCAATTTAGGACTCCAGGTATGAATCTAGACTTGTTTGGGGACGAATATTTGTTTAAGAGGGGGAGATGTAATGACCCGGCTGGTCGTTTTGAGTATTATAGCCCCATTCTCCTATTTATTTCTTATTGTATGTTCATTAGGGGTTATGTGACTTGCCGGGGTAGTTGGTTTGGTTCCGGAGATTTTTCGGAATGAATTAGGATATTTAGTCCTAAGGTTAGAAGCTTAAGTTGAAAGAGTTGATCGGATGGTGACTTATAAGTAAACAACTTCGGAATGAAGTTTTGATGGTTCCAGTAGCTTCGTATGGTAATTTTGGACTTAGGAGTACGTCCGTATATTGATTTGGAGACTCGTAGGTCGTTTTCGCTTAAATTGGCGAAAGTTAGAAAAGTTAAAGGTTTAGAAAGTTGAGAAGCTTGACCGAGAGTTGACATTATTGATAGCAGTCTCGGATTTTGGTTCCGGGAGTTGGAATAGTCCCATTATGTCATTTATGACTTGTGTGCAGTCAATCAGAGTTGGTTTGGTATATTTTGGCATTGGTTTTAGAAGTTGGAAGCTCAATAGTTCATTATGCTTGAATTGGGATGCGATTTGTGATTTCGATGTTGTTTGAGGTTTCGACTAAGTTCATATCATGTTTGAGGACATGTTGATATGTTTGGATAGACTCCAGGGGCCTCGGGTGTGATTCAGATCATGTTCAACTCATTTTGGACTTGGTGGATAGTTGAATCTGTTGTATCTGGTTTTCTTATACGCGTTCGCGAAGGAGGTCTTGTAATCGCGAAGAGTCTTTGGGCGATTGGTCAAATTGTGCTTCGCGTTCGCGTGAATTGGAACGCGCTTGCAAAGGTTCTGGGAGTTGTGCATCGCGAACGGAAGAGGAAGGTCGCGTTCGCATGGAAGGGAGGCAAAGATCTGGGTGGCAACTATTTTTGTTCATCACGATCGCGAGGTGCAGACCACGATCGCGAAGCGGTGAGGCTTGGGTCATCGTGTTCGCGATTGGAATGCCGCGTTCGCATAAGAGGATTTTTCAGCTGGAATATTTTGTTCTTCGCAAACGCGTGCCATTTTTCGCATTCTCGAAGGAGGACTACCTAGGCAAATTTAAAACCCCTAAATCATGGGTTAGAGTATTATTTCTTATTTTTACTTGTGGAGCGCGGCTATGGGCGATTTTTGTTTGGGATTTCGCTACAAATCAAGAGGTAAGAAATTTTTGATCACTTTTCTCCATTAATATTGAATGCCCACTGATTTTTCCACCTAGATTATGTGTTTTTGAGGTGCAATTTGGGGAAGTTTGGACTAGGAATTGGAGAGTAAGATTTGGAGATTTGAGGGTCGATGCGTGGTTGGAATTGAATGATTTTGGTGTTCTTGGACTTGTTATTGAATGGGTATTCGGATTTTTATGAATTTTTCCGAGTTTTGAGGCATGGGCCAAGGGTTGACTTTTTAAATTTGGTTAAAGAACTTAGCTTTATTGTATGGGATCGATTCCTATAGCTTGTATTGATTATATTAAGTTGTTTTTGACTAGATTCAAGTCGTTCGGAGACCGATTCGCGAGGCAAGGGTTTTTTGGAGCATTGAGTTGCGCACTTTGAGGTAAGTAACACTTCTAAACTTGATACTGAGGGTATCAATCCCTAGAATACGTGTTATATGGTTGGTGTTGGGGTGATGAACATGCTAGGTGACGGGTGTGTGGGCGTGCACCGTGGTATATGGTACTGTGTAATTATATAGTCTTGTTTTATCTATATAGTTCCTATATGTTAGAGTAATTGAGTTGTGATTCACGTTAGTAATCATGTTTAGGCTATGTGCTTATTCTGTTTGGACCCACTGAGATTATTTCTAATGTTGAGTTATTTGCTTACCTGCAATTATGCACCCAGTCATGTTATTCATATGCATATCATATCTCAGTCTCTGTTGTCATTCACTGTTACATCATGTTATCATTGTTTGGGCTGAGAAGTATGAGATTTGTGAGCCTATGATATTTGAGAGATTGGTGACTGAGGTGGGCCTGAGAGATGTGTGGTGAGTGTTATTGTGGATTGGGCTGCACGCCGCGGTAGGCTATATTGGCTTTATTACTATTATTATTATTATGGATCGGGTTGCATGCCGCAGCAGGCCTTATAGGCTTTATATTAGCGATTGGGCAAGATCTGCCCCTCCGGACTCTGACACACCAGCAGTGAGAACAAGCACAATGATTTATATACATGTGCTTTGCTGAGGGGCATTGATGCCAGGCACCCGTACAGTGCTGAGTGATTGTGTGTTGAGTGGGAATATGAGATAGACAGATTGAGTACTTTGAGAGTGTGAGTACTTGGGATTATCACTATATACATTACATTTGACATGAATATTTGACATGTAGGCATAGAGATGTAACATTCCTCATGCTAGCTGTACTTGGCATATTTTATCAGTGTTGGGCTTAAACTGTTGAACTTGAAAGTTGCCTAAATTTCTGTACTGTGAACAAGCTGAATATGGAAGTTTCTCTTAGTTATTTCTATCATTCTCTTTGTTATATATGTGTTGTCATTATTTTGGTTCTTACTGTATCCTTCTAAGATCGTCACTACTTTCAGCCAAAGGTTAGTCATGTTACTTATTTAGTATATTAGGTTGGTTGTACTCATACACTCTGCGCTTTGTGTGCAGATCTAGGTACATCTAGACTCGGTGATTGCTAGATTTGGTGCTAGTACCTACTCGAAGACTTTGAGGTAGCTGCTATGACGCACGCACACCTTCACTCTCCTTCCTTTCATTTTTATTCAGTACTGTTCTGTTTTCTCGGATTGTTGTAGTAGAGTATCAGACTATGTTGACACTTAGTAGCTCATGTGCTCGGTGAAACCAGGATTTTGGGGTGGTTATAGTAGAGATACAGTTGTTTTTATCAGTTATTTATGAGACTTTCCACTGTTGAGCTTATTAAATCATGTTTTAGTTCAAATGTGTAGTTGTTATGTGATTGTCGGCTTGCCTAGTAATGTGCTAGGCGTCGTCACGACTGGTTAGGATTTTGGGTCGTAACAAGTTGGTATCAGAGCACTAGGTTACTCAAATCTTACGAGTCATGAGCAGGTTTTGTAGAGTCTTGCGGATCAGTACGGAGACGTCTATACTTTTCTTTGAGACGCTACCAAACCATTAGGAAACTTCACTTCCTTGTACTCTTTGTCGTGCGGATTTGTTGATTCTGGAAATTGAACTTTTATTCTTCTATTATTTCACAGATGGTGATGACACGTGCAACCGGATCAGGCGGACCGCCATAAGTACCACCAGCTAGGTCCGCGGTAGAGGCCGAGGTGCGGCTCGTATTGCAGCTAGAGCAGCACCTGTAGAGCCACCAGTTGCTCCAGCTCAGGAGCAGGTACCATAAATGGTTGAGCCGGTGGGACCAGCTCAGGCACCAGTTCTTCCAATTGTGATTCCAAAGTTTCAGCAGGCTCATGCTCTGATATTGACTGGATGCACGAGCCTTGCTCAGGTGGTTTTGGTTCCGACTGCACCAGCCACTTCTTAGGCCAGGGGAGGTGCTCAGACTCCCGCCGCCCGCACTCCAGAGTTGGTAGCTCAGTGACTCTAGACACTGGGAGTACTACCAGCCCCGACGGTTATAGCTGCTGGGCCCCAGGTTGGCCCACCTATGAGTGATGAGGAGCAAAAGAGACTAGAGCAGTTTGGAAGGCTCAAGCCTCCAGAGTTCAGTAGGGCCGAGTCATAGGATGCTCAAGATTTCATAGACAGGTGTCAGCAGATCCTTCGCACTACGGGTATTCTAGAGACTAGTAGAGTTTCATTTACTACTTTTCAGCTGAGAGGGCTAGCCTACAAATAGTAGGAGTCCTATGTGTTGAACAAGCTAGCCGACGCTGCACCACTTACGTGGCATGAGTTCTCAGTTCTCTTCTTGGAGAAGTTTGTTTCATAGACTCGCAGAAAGGAGTTGCGTAGGCAGTTTGAGCAACTATTCTAGGAGGGCATGTCAGTGACTCACTATGAGATGAGAATTTAAGAGTTGGATCGTCATGTAGTATGGTTGGTTCCCATTGAGAGAGAGGATTAGGAGGTTCATTGATGGCCTAAACTATGGACTACTTTTCATCCTCACTTGAGAGATTACGTTCGGTGCGAGGTTTGATGAGGTGGTTGATATTGCTAGACGCCTAAAGATGGTTCGCAGTCAGGAGTGCAAGGAGAGGGGGTCCAAGAGGCCTCATAGTTCTGGTGGTTTCAGTAATGCCTCATCTGGAGGGCAGTCCCTCCACAGCAGGGGTAGTCCTTATAGGCCCGCTCAGATGGGTTATCCGGTTCATCGTGGTGTATCAACTAGCCATGGTTTAAATAGTGCTCGTCCAGGTCAGGCATCTTTCAGTGCCCTCCTAGCTCAGAGTTCATCCCATGCTCCATCAGTTCAGGGGTCATCTGTATCAGGTTCTTCTAGTGGTTATTCTTGTTCTTGGGGTTCGATTCAATCCCTGCCGCCATAGTCAGATCGGAGTTGCTTCGAATGTAGAGAATTGGGGCATGTGAGGACGTATTGTCCCCATCCTATGGGAGGTCCAGTTCAACAGAGAGGTCAGGTTATGAGTTTCGCACCAGTTACTTCACCACCCGCTCAACCAGCTCAGGGTGGGACTCAGGCAGCTCGAGGTCGCCCTAGAGAGGAAGGTCAATCCAGTGGTGATCAGGATCAATACTATTCTTTTCCCGCCAGACCATAGGCCGTTGCTTCAGACGCAATGATCACAAGTATTGTTTCGATGTGCCACATAGATGCTTCCATATTATTTTACCCTTGTTCCACTTATTCATATGTGTGATTGTACTTTGCTCATTATTTGGATATGCCCCGTGATTACTTAGTTACACATGTTCATGTATCTATACCAATAGGTGATTCTATTATAGTGGACCGTGTGTATCAGTCATGTGTGGTGACTATTAGGGGATTGGAGACGAGTTGATCTTTTACTTCTTAGTATGGTCGATTTTGATGTGATTCTTGGCATGGATTGGTTGTCCCCATATCATGCTATTCTGGATTGTCACGCTAAGGCCGTGATGTTGGAAATGCCGGGATTGCCTAGGATTGAGTGGAGAGGTTCTTTGGACTATGTTCCCAGTAGAGTGATGTCATATTTGAAGGCCCAACAGATGGTTGGGAAGGGTTGTCTGGCATATTTGGCCTTTTGAGGGATGTTGGTGCTGATATTCCTACCATTGATTCCATTCCGGTAGTGCGTGACTTTCTGGATGTGTTTCCTGCAGACCTGCCGGGCATGCCACCTGACAGGGATATTGATTTTGGCATTAACATTGTGCCGGACACTTAGCCTATTTCTATTCCTCTGTATCGTATGGCGCCAATACAGTTGAAGGAATTGAAAGAGCCAACTTAAGGAGGTTCTTGATAAGGGATACATTAGGCCTATCAAAAAAATGTTGATACTATGCAGATGTGCATCGATTATATGAAATTGAGAAAAGTTACAATTAAGAATAAGTACCCACTACCGTGCATTGATGACTTATTTGACTAGCTTCAGGGTGTGCGAGTGTTCTCTAAGATTGATTTGAGGTCTGGGTATCACCAGTTAAAGATTCAGGATTCTGATATTCTGAAGACGGCATTCAGGACCTTTTATGGCCACTATGAGTTCCTTGTGATATCTTTAAGGCTGGTCAATGCCCCAACACCATTTATGCATATGATGAACAATGTATTCCAACCATATCTTGATCCTTTTGTCATTGTAGTTATTGATGATATATTGGTGTACACACATAGACAGGAGGAGCATGCACAATATCTTAGGATTGTACTACCGACATTGAGGGAGAAGAAGCTTTATGCTAAATTCTCCAAGTATGAGTTTTGCCTCAATTCCATGATGCTCTTGGGACACGTGGTGTCCAGTGAGGGGATCAAGGTAGATCCGAAGAAGATTGAGGCAGTTCAAAGTTGGCCCAGACTATCTTCAGCTACTAAGAATAGAAGTTTTCTTTGTTTGGCCTGATATTATCGCCACTTCGTGGAGGGTTTCTCTTCCATTGCTTCACCTTTGACTAGATTGACCCAAAAGGGTGCCCCATTTAGGTGGTCTAATGAGTGTGAGGAGGGCTTTCAGAAGCTAAAGACTTTATTGACCACAACTGTAGTTCTAGTTTTGCCTTCAACATCGAGTTCATATACAATGTATTGTGATGCTTCTAGGATTGGTATTGGGTGTGTCTTAATGCAGGAGGGTAGGGTGATTGCTTATTCTTCATGCCAGTTGAAGCCCTATGAGAAGAATTACCCCATTCATAATTTAGAGTTGGCAACAATTGTTCATGCATTAAAGATTTGGAGGCATTATCTATACGGCGTGTCTTGTGAGGTATTTACAAATTATCGAAGTCTACAACACTTGTTCAAGCAAAATGATCTAAATATGAGGCAGCGGAGATGGTTGGAGCTGTTACAAAACTACGATATTACCATTTTGTATCATTCCGGGAAGGCCAATGTGGTGGCCGATGCATTGAGTAGAAAGGCGGTGAGTATGGGTAACCTTGAATATATACTTGTTGGTGAGAGACATCATGCATCAGATGCTTAAGCCTTGGCCAATCAGTTTGTGAGGTTAGATGTTTCGGAGCCTAGTCGGGTTCTAGCTTGCGTAGTTTCTCGGTCTTTTTTATATGATCGCATCAGAGAGCATCAGTATGATGACCCCCATTTGCTTGTCCTTACGGACATGGTACAACATGGTGATTCCAAGGAGCTTTCTATTGGAGAGGATAGGGTGTTGCGATGCATGGTCGGATTTTTGGGCCCAATATGGGCGGGTTACGTGAGTTGATTCTTGAGGAGGCCCACAGTTCACGGTATTCCATTCATCCGGGTGCCGCGAAGATGTATCAGGACTTGAGACAAAACTATTGGTGGAGGCAAATGAAGAAAGATATAGTGGAGTATATGGCTCGGTGCTTGAACTGTCAGCAGGTGAAGTACGAGCATCAGAGGCCAAGCAATTTGCTTCAGAAGCCTGAGATTCCCGAGTGAAAATGGGAGCATGGTACCATGAACTTTGTTATTAGGCTCCCATGGACTTTAAAGAAATTTGATGACATTTGGGTGATTGTGAATCGGTTGACTAAGTCCCCACATTTCATTTCGGTTGTGACTACCTATTTTTCCGAGCGATTGGCTGAGGTTTATATTTGCGAGATTATTCGCCTTCATGGTGTGCTGGTGTCCATTATTTCTGATTGGGCACGCAGTTTACATCGCAGTTTTGGAGAGCAGTGCAATGAGAGTTGGGCACAGGAGTTGAGTTAAGTACAGGATTCCACCCTCAGATGGACGGATAGTCCGAGTGCACCATTTAGATTTTGGAGGATATGATGTGCACTTGTGTTATGGATTATGGGGGTTCTTACGATCGATTTCTACCACTTGCAGAGTTTGCCTACAACAACAACTACCAATCGAGTATTCAGATGTCTCCTTATGAGCCGGGAGAGTCTAGGTTATTGGGTATGGATCTGGTTCAGGATGCTTTGGAAAAGGTAAAGTTAATTCATGATTGGCTTCGCACGTCGCAGTCTTGGTAGAAGAGTTATGCCAATTAGAAGGTTTGTGATGTTGCATATATGGTGGGAGCGAGGGTATTACTCAGAGTATTCCCCATGAAGGGATTGATGATGTTCGGGAAGAAGGGAAAGTTGAGACCTCGATTTATTGTCCCTTTTGAGGTGTCTGAGAGGATTGGAGAGGTGGCCTACAAGCTTGTATTTCCACCTAGTCTATCGAGTGTTCCCCCAGTGTTTCATGTTTCCATGCTCTAAAAGTTTTACAGTGATCCATCTCATGTTTTGGACTTCAGCATGGTTCAGTTAGATGGATATTTGACTTATGACGTGGAGTCAGTGGCCATTTAAGATCGGTTGGTTCGAAAGCTGAGGTCAAAGAATATAGTTTCAGTGCAAGTTCAGTGGAGAGGTCAGTGAAAGTTGATGAATATTTGTTTAAGAGGGGAGAATGTACCCGGCCGGTCGTTTTGAGTATTGTAGCCACATTCTCCCATTTATTGCTTATTCAATGTTCAATAGGGGTTATGTGACTTGTCGGGATGGTTGGTTTGGTTCCGAGGATATTTCAGAATGAATTGGACACTTAGTCTCAAGGTTGGAAGCTTAAGTTGAAAGAGTTGACCGGATATTAACTTATGAGTAAACGACTCTGGAATGGAGTTTTGATGGTTCTAATAGCTTCGTATGGTAATTTTGCACTTAGGAGTATGTCCGAATATTGATTTGGAGGTCCGTATGTCGTTTTAGCTTGAATTGGAAAAGTTGGAATAGGTGAAGGTTTGGAAAGTTGAGAAGTTTGACCGAGAGTGACTTTGTTGATACTTGGCTCGGATTTAGATTATGGGAGTTGGAATAGGTCCTTTGTATCATTTATGACTTGTGTGCAATATTTGATGTCGACCGAAATTGGTTTGGTATATTTCGGCATTGGTTTTAGAAGTTGGAAGCTCAATAGTTCATTAGGCTTGAATTGGGGTACGATTCATGATTTTGATGTTGTTTGATGTGGTTTGAAGCTTCGACTAAGTTCGTATCATGTTTTAGGACCTATTGGTATGTTGGATGGGGTCTCGGGGCCCTCAGGTGTGATTCAGATCAGGTTCGGCTCATTTTGGACTTGTTGGACTGCTGAATCTGTTGTATCTGGTTTCCTTATACGCGTTAGCGAGGGAGGTCTCATGATCGCGTAGAGTCTCTTGATGACTGGTCAAATTGTGCTTCCCGTTCATGAGAATTGAAACGCGTTCACGAAGGTTCTGGGAGTTGTGCATCGCGAATGCGGGAGGAAGATCGTGTTCGCGTGGAAGGGAGGTAAGGCCCAGGGTGGGAGGTATTTTTGTTCATCGCGATCAAGATGTAAGGACCGCGATCGCGAAGCTTTGAGACTTGGTCCATCGTGTTAGCGACTAGGATGTCGTGTTCGCATAAGTGGATTTTTCAGCTGGAATATTTTGTGCTTCGCGAACGCGAGGCTTTTTCTGTGTTCGCAAAGGAGGAGCACTTGGATAGATTTAAGAACCCCAAATCGTGGGCTAGAGTATTATTTCATATTTTGACTTGTGGAGCTTGGCTAGAGGTGATTTTTGTAAGGGATTTTGCTACAAATCAAGAGTTAAGCAACTTTTGATCACTTTTGTCCACTAATACTAAAAGTCCATTGATTTTCCCACCTAGATTATATGGTTTTGAGGTAAAATTTGGGAAATTTTTGACTAGGTATTGAAGAGTAAGATTTGGGGATTTGAGGGCCAATTCGTGGTTGGATTTGAATGATTTTAGTATGGTTGGACTCGTTATTAAATCGGTGTTTGGATTTTTGTGAATTTTATCGGGTTCCGAGGCGTGGGCCCGGGGTTAATTTTTTGGGTTTACTTTTTGAATTTGATTAAAGAACTAAGCTTTATCTTATGGGATCGATTCTTATAGCTTGTATTGATTATATTAATTTATTTGTTACTAGATTCGAGTCGTTCGAAGACCGATTCGCGAGGCAAGGGTTTGTTGAAGCATTGAGTTGCGCACTTTGAGGTAAGTAACACTTTTAAACTTGGCACTGAGGGCATGATTCCCTGGAATACGTGTTATATGGTTGGTGTTGAGGTGACGCACATACTAGGTGACGGACGTGTGGGCGTACATCGTGGTAATTATGACTCGGTTGATTCTGTGCTACTATGTAGTTATCTAGTCTTGTTTTATCTATGTAATTCCTATGTGTTAGAATAATTGAGCTATGATTCATGTTAGAAATCATGTTTAGGCTATGTGCTTATTCTGTTGGGACCCACCGAGGTTATTTCTACTGTTGAGTTATTTGCTTACCTGCAATTATACACTCAGTCATGTTATTCATATGCATATCATATCTTAGTCTCTCTTGTCATTTACTATTATATCATGTTATCATTGTTTGGGCTGAGAAATATGAGATTTGCGAGTCCGTGAGATTTGAGAGATTGGTGATTGAGGTGGGCCTGAGAGCCGTGTCGTGAGTGTTATTGTGGATTGGGTTGCACGCCGCAGCAGGCCAAATTGGCTTTATTACTACTCTTATTATTATCATGGATTGGGCTACACGCAGCAGCATGCCTTATAGGCTTTACTATTATTATGGATCGGGTTGCACGCCGTAGCAGGCCTTATAGGCTTATATTAGCGCTTGGGCAGGATCCGCCCCTGCGAAGTTTGACACACCAACAGTGAACACAGACATAGTGATTTATATACACGTGCTTTGGTGAGGGGCATTGATGCCAGAAAACTGTATAGTGTTGAGTGATTGTGTGGGTTGAGTGGGAATATGAGATAGACAGATTGAGTACTCTGAGAGTGTGAGTACCTGGGATTATCACTGTAATACATTACATTTATATATATATATATATATATATATATATATATATATATATATATATATATATATAAATTTGACATGTAGACATAGAGATGTAACATTCCTCATGCTAGCTGTACTTGGCATAGTTGCTGAGGCAGCTAAGTTTCGCATTTGCGGACCTGAGGTTACTTTTGTGGTAGTCGCATTTGTGACCATCTGGTCGCAAATACAACATCTACAGCTCATTTATAGCTGGTTATTTCGGGACTTAGTGTCATTTTATCACATTAAGAGCCCTAGACTTGGTGGGAGGCAATTTTTGGAGGGGATTTTCACGTTTAGCTATTGGGTAAGTGATTTTTACTCTATTTCAACATTTTAACTTGATTTCTTATATTGTTGAAATAAATTGTTGGGGATTTGTTTTTACTATATTTTGCAAAATAAAAATTTAAGGTTTCAGAGTCGAATTGGACTTGGATTTGAAAACCAATCACGTATTTGGACTCGTGGGGTTATGGGTAATTGAGATCTACTCCTCGACTCGAGTTTTGACTGGGCGGTCCTGGAGTTTACTTTTTGAAATTTGGATAAAGATCGCAACTTTATTTATTGAATTTGAATTCTCTTGCATTGTTAGATATTATTAGGTTATTTTTGGCTAGACTTAAGCCGGAGAGAGGTGAATTTTAAAGGAAAAGCTATTTTTGAGTGTTGATTTGGGCAATTTGAGATAAATATCTTTCCTAACCTTGTGTGGAGGAAAGCCCCTTAGGATTTGGCATAATTGCTTATTGGTGTTATGTGTAAATGATGTGTACACGAGGTGACGAGTGTGTATACGGATGTATGTGTGTCTTAGGACCGGATTTGACCCGAGGCTGCTTTTATTGCCTTGTTTTGATTGAGAAGTCCCTACACTACGTGTTCTTTCAACTTTGGAAAATTACTTGAGTCTATGTTCCAGGCTAGAGATCATGTTTTATGATAGTATTTCCTAAATTGGCCAAGTTGGGCATTTGTCAGATTGTTACTGATATGAGTTAGCTTTCATGCAAATATGTTGAACACCCATCCGTATTTTCTGATTGAATTGTCCTTATGCCCTGCATTTGGAGATGGTGAATTTATTTCTTGTTGACAATTATTAGCATGCTATGTTGTTATGATTGTGGCACATGTGGACTTGTTGGAAATATTATTCGGGTGTTTGCACGAGGTTTATATCGTGCTATCATTATTATTGATATCTCACATGTGGCGAGACAAGGCGAGTTATATCGGGTTTGCACATGCGGCGAGACAAGGTAAGATGATTATTAATAGTGTGTGACGAGATAAGACGAGTATTTACTTTATTTTTGTGCATGAGATGCGATAAGGATGGCATTATGGGGATGTTGTGTGATTGCCTGGGGGCGCTGTATTGATTATGTCTGTGTGGTGGTGAAAAGGGGGTATTCTTGTTTTTTGCTTATTACTTCTTTATATAAGACATGCATTTTTACGTTATTCATTCCGTGGTTTCTAACCTGCCAATATATGCCTCTGTTGTTACTTGATGATTTGGTTGTCAAGATGGAGTTACCTAAGTGGAGTTGTTATCTCATATTCTATTGAGTTGTTGTTAAAACAAAAAAGAATTGATAAATTCCTCTTGAACATAGTATTGGTAACTGACACATATATGGTATATGTTATGACACGAGGTCTTTGCCGTGTGGGTATGATATATGTTGTGGCACGAGGTCTTTTCCGTGGGAGGGCATTGATAATGTGGGTATGAGGTGACATATGTGTGCGATTCTAATAAATGAGTTGTTGTTGGAACTGATCCTTTACTAGTATTAAGTTGCTATCGCCTGTTTTGACGAGACTAAACTAAATTTTCTTGCATATACTTTCTGTTATTAGCTATTGATATATTGCACAGGTTTTGTCTAGTGAGTGTCTTGATTTGAACCTCGTCACTACTCCACCGAGGTTAGTCTTGGTACTTACTGAGAACCGACTGTAGTATACTCATACTATGCTTCTGCACATTCTTTGTGCAGATCCAGGTTATTCGGATCGGGCTGGTCATTAGGTGACGTGCGAGCGCTGGTTGGAGATTTCAAGGTATCCCTGTTGTTCCGTTCGCAGGTCTCAGAGTCACCATCTTTACTTTATTCTCTATTGTTTATGTATTCCAAACAATATTCTACTATTCGAGACTTCTCATGTATTCATGTAGAGCTTATGGCTCAGTATTACCGGGTTTTGAAAAATTGCATACGTTTGGTTGTTTTATTTTGTTTCTTAGTATTTATTAAGTATATAGCTCTTATAATCTGATTGTCGTCGTTATGTGATAGACTTACCTAGTCTTAGAAACTAGGTGACATCACGATCCATACGGTGGGATTTGGGCCGTGACACAAAATCTCAAAAGAAGGTACAATAGAAGGTGGCCTTATCAGATGAAGCTATAGAATCCTTACTCAAGCAGAACGAGTTCAATTCTCTGACAATTCAGGAAGATATTGTTACCAATAAGGTAACTAAAGAAGTCAATTTTATCTAAAAAGAACTAAACAACAACAACAACAACAACAACAAGAATAACAAACCCAATGGAATCGCACAAGAGGGGTCTGGAGAGGAAAGTGTGTATGAAGACCTTACCTCTACCTTAGGAAGGTAGAGAAATTAAGGTAGAGAAAATATTTCTGATAGATTCTCAGCTTAAAGAAAGATGAAAAAAGCATATGAACCAGGAGTAGCACCAGTAAGATAACAAGATAAAAGAAGCGAAAGAAACAACAAATAGTAATAGAAATCTAAAAGATAAAAAAGTACAAGACTAACATTAATACTACTGGGGTGAACAAGAAAAATTCACAATTACCTGCTAAGCTTCTACCTCAATTGTCGATATCTCAACCTCCTATGAAGGTTCATGTCCTGGTTAAGCAAAGTAGCGTCATGTTTTGCCTAATCACCTCTTCCCAATACTTCTTTAGCCTGCCTCTACCTCTCCTCAGAGCCACCCGGGCAATCTTTTATACTTCCTTACTGGGACATCTATCCCTTTCTTTTTTACATGCCCGAACCATCTAAGACTCACTTCTCGCATATTGTCCTCTACGGGGGCCACATCCAACTTGTCCTTAATATATTTATTCCTAATCTTATTCATCCTAGTATGCTCAACATCCTTATTTTTGTTACCTTCATCTTCTGTACATTTGAGTTCTTAAATGGTCACATTCTGTCCCATACAATATAGTCGGTCTAAGCACCGTTCTATATCATGATAATTAGCTTTTAAAACATTAGAGGGCTAAACAAGCCTTTTAAGGAAAAGGAACTCAAGGCCTTTCTGCTTAAGAATAAAATAGGTTTTCCAGGGTGCCTTTAAACATTGATTAAAACCTGGAAAATCGCTAAAGTTAGAAGAAAATTTGAAGATGAATCAGAGATCTTTACCAATTATACTCAAACTCTAAATGGGAGAATTTTAGTGTTTTCGAAAGCTTAACTTGTGTTTGTTAAAGTAATCTTAGCAAGGCCCCAATTGGTTCATTTTGTAGTGAAAGACAGGCTCAAATTTCTTGTCATCTTACTTTTGTATATGGCCATAAAACTACAGTTAATATGAAGGAATTGTGGGAGCAACTGAACAGATTAACACCAGTTTGAGTGAGTCATGGTTAGTGCTAGGTGAATTTAATATTGTACTCTTTGTTCATGATAGAATTAATAGTAATCCAATGCATCATGCAAAAATAGCAGACTTTCAAAACTATATTACTAATATTGGGTTAGGACAACTGAGCAGAAAGGGGTGACATTGGTCATGGTGTAACAAGAGAAAAGAAATTGAGAGAATTTAAGGCAATATGGATTGCACTATAGTAATATAGAAGCTTAAATTGTCAATCTTAGAGTGTCTGATCATTTTCCTATCTCCAAATAACTCTTACTAAAACCTTTTAGATTTCTAAATGTACTACTACACCAGTAGGCATTCAAAGAGGCTATTTAAGAAGTATGGAAGTAATTTATCCGTGGATATGTTATGTATTCAGTATGGATAAAGATACATATACTGGAGACTAGGGGCGAAAAACTAAACACGTAATTCTCTTCTGCCGATAGAAGGATTATCCAACTAAAGAAAAAACTGCAACAAGTACAAGTTGTTCTCTATGTGGACCTGCTTGATAATAACTTGATATTGGATGAGAGGGAACTACTCTTAAAGATTGAGAAATTGGAAGAAATACAAGGGCTGGTATACAGGCACAAACCTAGAGCCATGTAGATAACTGCAGGATTCAAATACAAAGTTTTTTCATGCTCAAATGAAGGCTAGACAATCCAGAAATAGAATCTCTTCCATCTGTAATGAGAATGACAGAGACTCACAAATGCCTCTCTTATTGAACAAAAATTTACTTCCTTTTTCAAATCGTTATTGGGAACTTGTGCCTCTGAGCTTCCCTGCCTTGATATCACAATTTCTAAAAATAAGCCATGTTTGACTAGGAAACAACAAAAGGAACTCATTAAATATGTCACCAGGGAGGAAGTCTGCCAAGCACTTAAGGAATTGCCAAATGATAAATCCCCTAGAACTGATGGTTTTCCATTTTCAAAGAATTTCAAAAAGCATCAATAACCTTTTTAACATTGATCCCCTAAGTGACAAGTCCTACTTCATAAAAGGCATTACGAAATATAGCATATTTCAAAATTTTGTATAAACTTATTGCTATAATCCAAAAAACAAGACTAAAAAAGTAGTGGATCTTATAGTTGGACCTTCACAATCAGCTTTCATTGAGGGTAAGAATTTATTATACAATGTAATCATTGCCCATAAAAAAGTAAAAAGGTATACATAAAAAGGAGTCTCTCCCAGATACCTAATTGAAGTAGACATCAAAAACATATATGATTATGTAGAATGTCCTTTTCTGAGAATGATCTAATTGGATTTTGGGGTGCCTGCCAAATTTGTGTAGTAGATCCTAAAGCATGTATCTACTGTAAGCTCCTCCTTGTTGCTCAATGGGGAAATGACTTTAAAATTTCAGGCAAGAAAAGAATTGAGACAAGGTGATCCAATGTCTCCTTATCTGTTTGTATGGGTAATGGAGTACCTGAACAGAACATTGAAGACACTTAAACATCTACGAGACTTCAACTTCCATCCAAAGTGTGCAAAATTGAACCTAACGTATATTTGTTTTGCTATTAGTCTGATCATGTACTGCAGGGAAGATAAGATATTAGTGCACTTAATGCTGAAAAGTTCAATTATTTTTCTGAGGTATCTGGGCTAAAAGCTAATTTGAAAAATAGCTTCTTTTATGTTGTTGGGGTCATACAAGAACTCAGGGACTTGATTTTATCTGGAATGAATTTCACATTAGTAGAATATTTTTATGACTAGAGGCAATGATCCATCAAGAAGATTATTGTTTGCTTAGGATAAGAAATGCACGTCATGATCAATTGGAGGACGGAATGTTATTGATTTTCTCTGTTGGAATAAAGCAACATCATGTAAACTGCTTAGGGCTATACATTCAAAGAAAGATACTCTTTGGATACAGTGTATGCATTGTTTCTGCATAAAAAGGAATGACTCTGCTATAATGAAGACCCCCAAATAAGAATGTTGGCTTGTAAGAAAGGTTTTTGACATGAGAGAATGGTTTCTGCATATAGACTACATTGCAAATCTCAGAAAATACTACAAAGATAAAAGAAAAATATATATCCAGAAAACATACATCGCAGCCCTTCCATAATATCTTGATATAACATGGAAGTTATTAATGTTGGGATCAAATGTAGTACCCAGGCACCAGTTCATCTTGTGGTTGGCACTCTACCAAAGACTTATTACAGTTAATAGACCGGAGAAATTGGAGTATTTTTATGCCAAGTAAATGTGTACTATGCAGAGTTAACACAGAGGAAAACATGTTCTATCTTTATTTTGATTATGATTACTCCAAAATTATTTGGGCTATATTGCTACACTAGATGAGACAAAAGTATCAGATTGGTTGCTGGACTGATGAAGTTGAATGGCTCTAAAAAAGGATTAATAATTATAGACATGGAGCAATCATACTAGTGTTTTTGTTTAAAGCAATAGTATACTACATCTGGATTGAAAAATGTGAGCAAGTTTTAAGGACAGAAAAAAGAATGCACACTCGAGATGTAGTTCTTTCATAATAGAGGACATCAGAAAGTCAAATGGAAGAAGTTATTAAAAAGTTTAATTAAATTTCTTCTTTAGTATTTTGGTAGGCTTGATCGTAACTGGATAGTTCGAAGAGAAAACTATTATGTAGCTGCAGTTTGTTTTTTTGTTGGGTGAATGATAGAAATAGGATACTTTGGTGCCACTATTAATTAATTTATTTCGATAAGTCTTGAGAAAATTATCTCAGTTAGGTTTAATGAATATTACAGCTTGTTTGGATCGTTGTTACCCATTGTATCGTATTGTATTATTTTTCCAAAATAATGTTTGTTTTGATTATTTAGTTAAAATTGGTTGTATTGTATTTGTGTACAGTCAAAACCGATTAAGTCAGTCGTACGGACTAGTCGATGTGATAATACTTCGATCAAAGGGTATCTGCGTAACGACGGGTCGATGTCCGAAGTAAGGGCGTCGAGCTTCGAGCTCTAAGACCGATCAACGACAAGCTCGGTATCATTATCAAGCTCATATCCAAATCGAACTACGAGGCAAAGTGGAGATTATCGAAGATGCATAGACCGACCAACACTCACCCCGAATATCGAGACTCCAAGTCAGAGTCGAGCTCGAACCAAGGCCGAGGGCTCGATCCAATACAAAGCTCGAGCCGGTATCGAGCTCACAGACAAAAGCCGTTGCAATCGCACTAGGGGAGAGAATCTTGGCAGAAATCGAGGAAAAGACAATTCATCATGGGTTCTTCACTATATATTTTTTATATAGATAAAATAGGATCCATCTACTATAAAGGGGGAAATCCTTGTATGCATAAAAGATAAATTGTAAAAAAGACAACTTGAGAGAGATTAACACTTTTGGGCTCATTTACTTTGCCTTGTTCATCGAATATATA
>AWOL01S0027573.1:79477-103317 GCA_000715115.1 Nicotiana otophora | reverse complement strand
CGACTACTAAGCCTATGGGCTACTTTTATTTCGAGTTCGAGCAAGCACTCACTCGACCATTATGCCTTCGGGCTACATTACTTCGAGTAACATTACTCATTACTTCGAGTTCAAACAAACACTTGACTATTTAAAGGCTTAAGGCTGTTCGAGCCCGATAAAGCAAAGGGGACTACCCACAAGGCCCGAAGGCAACATAGATTAAAATTCAAATTATCTATTTAGCTTAAAAGGATATTTTGCTTCAAAAGGAAGAAAGATTTATATTTACAAATATTTGTACAAAGGCGGCAACTCATCCAAAAGGAAGATTTTTATGCAAAAACAGAAAGCGGTATCAAAAGAACGCAGCAAACGACCTACGACCCTACATGATTCAATCTTCTTCAGAGGCCGTGTTCTCGGCACCTTCCTCATCTTCAGACTCCCCCGAGTCATCAGAGTCCTCCTCAAGAAAGGCCAACCTTCAAGCTTTATTCTCCTCCACCCTGGCGACTTCAATCTCGGCCCCAATATCAAAGCCCTAAGCTCTGACCTCCTCGAGAGCTTCTCTCCAAGCTTGCCATTTTTCATGTTCGACCATGCTCTTAGCTTTGGCTTGGTTAACCTCAACATCGATCCTGAACTGAGTCACTTTTGCATCGGCTCTTTTATTAGCCCCGATCACCTAAGATCTGACCACTTCAAGCTATTTAGCCAAATCTACTTTATCTGAAGTGGCCAAATCCAACTGATGCTGAAGCTCTTTCATCTTTTCGATCAGCCCTGAAGAATTTTCTTTTGCAGATCGAAGTTGGGCATCAGACAGCTCCAACTGAGTTAGAACGGCTTCCTTTTTCGAGGCAAGGGTATCCATACACTTTTTAAATTCTTCTGCCTCGGCCAGTTGCACATCTACCTGTAAGTTAACCCATCCAATCCTCTGCCGAACCTACAGAATCAGATCGTTAGTGGTTATCTCTTTTTCGTCTTCACTATCATGGAACATTCGGAATACCTGCTCAGCAATCTCTTCATGCTCTTCCCGAGCCGCTATCAAAGCTGCTCGAAGTTTTTCACTAAGGAGCTTGTACGAGTCACTTGTCTCAGTGAGGCTCTGAACCTCGGCATCATGCTCCTCCCGGATTCGAAGAAAGGCCTCGTGATGAAACACCGAAGCCTATAAACAGAAGGAGAAACATTAGAATTACCTACAATTATTTTAAGTATAAAAGAAGTAGCAAAAACGCCATCAGAGTTACCCGATTCAAAGCTTGTTGGGCGTCGTTGAAGAGACAGACGGGCCCCACCGCATTCATCACTGATTGATCTTCTTCGGTCACCAAGGACCGAATGTAACGGGAAATCTCCACAGGGGGAGAAATAATTTGGGTATCCTCAGGTACGGAGAGCACTATCCTCTGCCTTCGGTCGGGATCGATACTCGGGGCTGGGAATCGGTCCACAAGTTTGTGAATTGATGAAGGCTCGGTAGAACCTGACCACGATGCTTTTTTGGGTACCGACATTCCACCAAAACTGGTAACCTCTTCTGAGGCACCTGACTCAAGCCCCTCTAGAAAACCTTGGATATCGGCCGACTCCTGAATACCTCATAGGACCGATCCTCCAACATGCTGGCCTCTCGAATCATGGCATCCGAAATCTGAGGGGATCCACTAATGTCAACTATCCCAAACTCATCTCTTGAAATATCTTTTACTGCTCGAGAAGACCCACCGTCGGTATCCCTTTCAATCATCTTAGCTCGAGAAGGGATAATCTCGGCTTCTTCTTGTTCTGAGATTATGGCCAGGGTTCCCTGATTTGCTTCCACCAAATTGGAATACTGTTGAATCACAGCATTAGCCCGTACGCAGGCTAAATTCTCCTCTCCTTCTTCGGGCTCGTCCCTTAAATGTCGGGCCACTTCTGAAGACATAACACCAGAGCCTCCATTCGTCTTTCGAGATCTCCTAGCCGGTTTCTTCTTTTTCGAGCTCGGGGAGCCCGATACGTCTTTTCTCTTCCTTTCTTTTACCTGCTTCAGGGTAGGAACTTCTTCACCACCGGATGGAGGACTCATGACTACATATTTCCCTAGTCCTACGAAGGGGGAAAATGGAGATTTACTGTACAAACCGATAAAAAGACAAATCGATAAAAAGATTTATCATGACTGCAGGCCTCCCATCGACCCTTTGATAATTCGACCCAAGCACGCTCAGAGTACGGTCTCTGCAACACCAGACCTTCGACCCATTGTTTAAGATCTGGGATCGGTTCCGGCATCCGAGCTACGGATGTGATAAGAAAAGAAAAATGGATCAACAAAATGAAAGGCAGTCACAAAATCAAAACGGGCAAAAAGAAACATTTACTCACGGCTCATATTCCATTTCTCGGGAAATGGTAAGTCATCGACAGGGATCGGGTCCGAGGTTTTGATTCAAACAAAATGGCCCATCCAACCCCGATCCCGAGTCTCATCTATGCTCGAGAATGGCGCTTTGGTTGCTCGGCGAGCAAGCTTGATCAACCCTCCTCGATAAAGTAGGGGACTGTAGAGGCGCATAAGATGATCGAGGCTGAAGATACGCCCCTCGACTTTGCTCGAGAAAAATCGAAGAAGAATCACTATCCTCCAAAAGGAAGGGTGGATGTGGCCGAGGGTCACATCGTACCTCTTACAGAAGGCAATGATGACAGGGTCTAGAGGGCCCAACGTGAAAGGATAAGTGTAAAAACTTAAGAACCCTTCGACGTGGGTAGTAATTGATTAATCATGCGATGGGATTACTACGAGTTTATTATCCCAGTTGCATTCTTGTATGACTTTATCGAGAACTTTCTCGGTAATTGAACATTAGTACCTCGACATCGGCTCACACCGACCCGGTATCAGAGAAGGCTTTTCAGTTTTAAAATCACCTACAGTCGAGCATCCTATCGGAACGAATTCCTCAGGGCGGGACTCTTCCACATCCTCGCCACCAGCAGGTCGAGATGTAGAAGCGGTCTCTTTTTGCGGAACAATTTTAGACGTTTTTGCCATTTAAAATTCTGTGAACAAAGAACGGGAGTATTTGGTGTTTTAAAAAAGAATTTGCAGTAAAACTCACAGATTTGCAGACAGAAAACTCAGAAAAGACGAAAGGGAACTTAGAACATTTGGAAGATTAAAGACGCAAAAGTGATGAATGGTAAAGGGAAGGGTTATTTATAGATTGAAGAAATGACGATTCAATATCAGCGGTGGTCGACCACCGTCTGACACATATTAAATGCCTTGGCAAAACTGAACTGATGGGACAGCTATCACGTACGTCATGGTCGGGATCGATGTAGACGTCAGCATATATCTGTATACGGTCAAAATCGATTAAGTCAGTCGTACGGACTAGTCGAGGTGATAATACTTCGATCAAAGGGTATCTGCGTGACAACGGGTCGAGGTCCGAAGTAAGGGCGTCGAGCTTCGAGCTCTAAGACCGATCAACGACAAGCTCGGTATCATTATCAAGCTCATATCCAAATTGAACTACGAGGCAAAACAGAGATTATCGAAGATGGATAGACCGACCAACACTCACCCCGAATATCGAGACTCCAAGTCAGAGTCGAGCTCGAACCAAGGCCGAGGGCTCGATCCAATACCGAGCTCGAGCCGGTATCGAGCTAACAGACAAAAGTCATTGCAACCGCACTAGGGGAGAGAATCTTGGTAGGAATCGAGGAAAAGACAATTCATCATGGGTTCTCCACTATATACTTTTTATATAAATAAAGTAGGATCCCTCTACTATAAAGGGGGGAATCCTTGTAAGCATAAAAGATACATTGTGAAAAAGATAACTTGAGAGAAATTAACACTTTTGGGCTCATTTACTTTACCTTGTTCATCGACATTTCTTTTTTCTTTGCCTTATATTTCATTCCATCTGTCAAAGAATATATATATATATATTTCTATTTCACTCTGCAATTTGTACCAAGTTATATCACGTATCCTTAGAACCATATACAAATTTAACTCTATCCAATTTTTCAGGTAAACAGTATTGTTAAATCCATTTTTTCGGAACAATGAAAAGTCCCATTTTTTGAAACAACTGATTTGGTATGGTGGGATCGTTTCCTATTTTTCTTTCTAATTATTCCCTAACTTATTACTTTATAATTCTATTTTACCCTTTACCTTTTTTTATTTTAAATAATAGCAAAGTCTCTTTCTCATACAATTTTATAATAGAATTCTACGTGAAGTCTAATAACCTATATAAATTCTCAAAGACAACATCCCAAATATAAGCTATATATGTGAAGTCTAATAACGTGAAAATCTTGTTCCTTCTGCCGCTTCCAAACTCTTCAGGTATAGGTTTTCCCTAACTTTTGTTTTATTCTTTCTTCTACTTTGATTTGTAATTCCAATTCTAATTACTTTATCTCCAATTAGCTTTATGATATTGGTTGTTAGGAAATATTACTTATGATCTAAATTCTAAATGGAGTCTACTTAATATTTTATTTTATTTTATTATTATTATGATCTAATTATGAACATAGTGCACTTATTATTATTTTTAATATTATAAACTTATTCCACTAATTTCGATAGCATTTGCATGAATTTAATTGCTTAACTTATATATAAGACATAATTGGTGATAAATTAGTAGAAAGTGGTTTTCTTAAATAATGTTTATGTGTAATTCTTGATAAATTAAATATTTAAAATAATTGAGGGTATTTTAGTAAACTTATCAGTTACTGTACAATACGATACAGTCAAACCAAATAACAAAATATTATTTAACACCAATAAACAATACAGTATATCAAAATATTATATTTATAAAATAATACGATACAATACAATACAGTACAATACGATACATTATAAAACGATGGGTAATAATGATCCAAACTGAGTGTTAGTTAAACAAAAATATTCTCCCATCCCAAAAGCAGCAGAAGCAAGAACCGTATAGAAAAAGATAGAAGACGAAGGAAAAGACGGGCAAGGAAAACGAAGGAGAAGAGGAACATGAAAGATGGAGAATTTCAAATCTTGATTCTACAAATTAAAGTTATTTTTGGCTAAAAATTGGTGGATATTATTTTTTGATATTCAGATTCTAATTATAACACTAATTCGAGCGAATTTTATTGAAAAAAATATTTTTTAACTATTGGTGGATATGAGTTTTGAAGTTTGATCCAAAATTACCATTTGGATTTTCTAGGATTGTGATTAGGAATCAGCGGTTAAAATTTTAGTACATTCGGTGAAGAATTGAGGAAGATAGACTAAATTTTCTTAGCAAAAACATGATGAACATTGAGGAACATTGTTGCTCTGTTTGTCAAATATTATTGGTCACAAGTTATGCCACAAAGGCAAGACTTCACACTAACTCAGAGCATCTAACTTATGAGATGCTCTGCAATTCTTGTTTATAGGCAAAACATAACTCAAGAATCTTGTCATGACTCGGAATCCCAATCTTGAGGCCGTGATGGCACCTAACGTCCACTTGCTAGGCAAAACAATATTAGTACACAATTAATTATTTTAAAAGTAATTTATTAAGAAATAAAGCTGTAGAGTTTTAAAAGGAGATATAATAATTGCAACACTGATTAATCAAACCCCAGAATGGTGGTGTCACAAGTACATGAGCATTCTAACAGTGGTACAACCAAAGTTCGAATGAAAGTAATAAAGTTTGAAACGTAAATAAATAGTGGAACTAGATAGGGAAGGGAACTTCAGGGTTGCGGACGCCGTGCAGCTAAGCCTCATGTCTCCATGATCAGCTAATCCGAGCAAGCCTCCTCTAACTACTGTTGGGACCAACTCTAGAATCAACAAAGGAAGTGCAGAAGTGTAGCATGAGTACATCTGACCTCATGTACTCTGTAAGTGCCGAGCCTAACCTTGACGAGGTAGTGACGAGTCTATAACAAGGCACTCACTATAACTTGTATGAAAATAATGAAATAACAACAAACAGAGAAAACAAATATAATATGGAAACTAGAATGGAAATTACATAACAGAGGGTCCAGAATAACATCAAAGCTCAACCTCTACAATACAACACGGATACGGAAAATAATAACTCAAAACAGTTAAGTACATCTTCTCTGTTGCGGCGCGCAACCCGATCCACAAATATATAAACAAATAATGTCTTCTCTATTGCAACGCGCAAACCGATCCACAAATATATAAGGAAATATTGTCTTCTCCATTGCGGCGCGCAACTCGATCCACAAATAAATAAATAGCATGTTTTCACCATCGCGGCGCGCAACTCGATCCAAAATATAAATATATAAATACCGTTGTGACGTGCAATATGATCTCATACAATAATAATAATATCCATTGCAGCATGTAACCCGATCCCACACAATAATACCAATAACCATTGTGACGCGCAACCCGATTCCCCACAATAATAATATAAATGAACATCTACAACAAACTACAACGTAATCCAAATGAAATGCAATAAAAGAATTATACAATTAAAGTCATAAAGCGGATAAAAGTAGTTATCTAATAGCACACAAGGTCAAATAGCAAGTAATGATAATTAATAAATTAAGACACAGATATATGAAAGCAATTGACAATTAAGGCATTGACGGAAAAGGCATGAATGTAACAAGCAATTACAATTAACAATTAAGGCATTTAACAATTAGTAACATGGATTAAATGAAGGTATGAAATAAACGAAAATAATAAATAAATATCTCAACTCGCATGTTTAACCCGTAACTACGCATATACACTCGTCACCTTGTATATACTTTGTCCCCACAATAAATCAAATAGAAAATAATCCAATCAAGTCCTAATTCCCTCGAGGTAAACCCCAATACTTACCTCTTCCGCAATGCAATCAATGCTCAACCATGGTTTTTCCTTTAGAATTTGCCTCCAAACCAATCAAATTAGCCAAATATAGTTCAAATAATTCAAGATAAGCTTTAAAAACTACCCACAAGTGAAAACCATTCGATCTTTAATGAAATTGGAGAAAAGTCATCAAACGTCAACCCCGAGACCGCTTGGTCATAAACCAATATTGGACCATAAATCGATTATGCATTCACCTCCGAGCCCGGTTATATGATTTGCTTAGAAATTTGACCTCAAGTTGAGGTCTAACTCTTATTTTTGTAAGATCTCTAATTTCTACCCAAAACTCCTAATTTCTACCATGAAATTCATAGATTAAAGATTAAAATCAATGTGTGATAATGGAAATACATCAAAATTAGTTACAAATCACTAACCAATGAAGTAGGGATGAAAATCTCTTCAAAATCGCTTCTAGGCCAAGCTTTAGCTTTTAAAATGGTATTTTGTAAGAGAATCCCGACTTCCAGCTTTTAAATAGATGGGCGTCAGGTGTTCTTCGAGTTCGAGAAGCACCTGACGCATTCGCGAAGAGCATGTCCCATAAGCCATCATGTTCATGAGGTCCTCTTTGATTTTGTGAAGGATTAATTCCCAACTTGCCACCGCATTCGCGAACCCTGGTCCACGTTCACGAAGAGGAACCACCTGCCTTCCCCCAGATCTCCCCAATGCATCACGTTCGCGAGATGTCTATCGCATTCGTGAAAGGCAAGCCCCTTTATTGCTTCGCATTAGCGACAGGCCTCTCGCGTTCGCAAAGAGCAACCAGACCCCAAACCAAGTTTCCCTTTCACGATCGCGAGAGAAACTTCACGATCGCGAAGCACAACACACTAGAAACCATAAAATAGCAGTTCTACAAGTTAAAAATGATCTGAAACTCACCCCAGCCCCTCGAGCTCAAAGCTAAACATGCACACAAGTGTAATAACATTATATAAACTTTCTCTCTATCTAAAATCATCAAAATAACATTAAATAACAAGATCGGTCATCAAAACTCAAAATTTCAACTTGAAAACTCATTGTTTACAATTTTTCACAAAATGCGAAGAAACTCACTCGGGTCACCCCCGACCCCAACCAAACGTGCGTACAAGTCCAAAAACATCATACGAACCTACCAAAATCATCAAATAACCGATCTTAGGTCATTTATCAGGAATGTTGACCGTGGTCAACTCAAATTATTTTTAAAATCAAAAATCATATTTTCTTTAAACTTTCACGTAAAAACTTTCCGAAAAATAATACGGACCATGCACGCAAGTCATATAACATCTAAGGAAGCTATGAAAAGTCTCGAAACACAAAAATAAGAACTAATACTCAAAAGGACCTATCGGATCGTCATATTATCCACCTCTAAAAGAACCGTTCATCCTCGAACGGACATAGAAAAGTACCTGGACTGGTGAAAAGGTGGGGGTATCTACTCCTCAGTTGGACTCGAACTCCAACGTAGCTGCCTCTATTTGTTGACCTCTCCATTGTACTTTCACTGAAGGAAAACTCTTAGATCTCAACTTACGAACCTGCCGGCCTAGAATAGCCATCGGCTCTTCCTCATAAGCCAAATTTTCATCAAGCTGCACCATGTTGAAGTCCAAAACATGTGAGTTGTCCTCATAGTACTTTCAAAGCATGGAAACATGGAATACCGGATGTACTCCTGCTAGGCTAGGAGGCAATGTAAGTCTGTAAGCAACCTCCTCAACTCTCTCTAAAATCTCAAATGGCCCAATAAACCTTGGGCTCAACTTGCCCTTATTTCCAAACTGCATCACGCGCTTCATAGGCGACACTCGGAGAAGAACCTTCTCACCCACTATATAAGCTACATCTCGAACCTTTTGGTCTGCATAACTATTCTGCCTGGACTGAGTTGTACGAAGTCGCTCCTGAATAACCTTAACCTTCTCCATAAAATCACGGACCAAATCAGTGCCCAACAACCTAGCCTCTCCGGGATCAAATGAACCAATCAACAAATGACACCCCCTCCCATGTAAGGCCTCATACAACACAATCTGAATGCTAGACTGGTAACTATTGTTTGTAGGCAAACTCCTCTAGAGGTAAAAACTTATCCCATGAACCTTCAAAATCCATGACACAAACATGTAACACGTCCTCTAAGATCTGAATAGTGTGCTCAGGTTGTCCTTACGTCTGAGGATGAAATGCTATGCTCAGCTCAACCCGCTTGCCTAGCTCACACTGAACGGCTCTCCAAAAATACAATGTGAACTGCATGCCTCGGTCAGAAATGATAGAAATGGTCATGCCGTGCAAGCAGATAATATCTTGGATGTAAATTTGAGCCAACTGCTCTGAAGAATAGGAAGTCGCCACCGGAATAAAATGTGCGGACTTAGTCAACTGGTCAACAATAACCCATACTGTGTCATATTTCTTCAAGGGTAGTAAGCTTACCATAAAATCTATAGTGATGCGCTCCTACTTCTACTCTGGTATCTCCAATCTCTGAGTCAATCCACCCGATTTATGATGTTCATACTTCACCTGTTGACAATTCAAATACCGACATACATAAGCAATGATGTCTTTCTTTATTCTATGCCACCAATAGTGCTGCTTTAAGTCACGATACATCTTAGTGATACATGGGTGAATGGAATAGCACGAATGTGAGCCTCCTCAAAGATCAACTCTCTCAACTCATCAACATTTGGAACATAAATCCAGCCCTGAAGCCGCATAACACCATCATCACAGCCTCCTTAGCACCACCCCACTGCACTGTGTCCTTCAACACCAACAAGTGAGGATCATCAAACTGTAGATCCTTGATACGTTCTAAAATGATGATTGTGCTACAACACAATCAAGAACACGGTTGGGCTCCAAAACATCCAATCTCACAAACTGATTGTCCAAAGCCTGAACATCCATGGCTAGTGGCCTCTCTGCTACCAGTAAATATTCCAAATTGCCCATGCTCTTAGCCTTTCTACTCACTGCATTAGCCACTACATTGGCCTTCCCCGAATGATATAATATGGTGATATCATAGTCTTTTAGCAACTCTAACCATCTCCTCTACCACAAATTAAGATCGTTTTGCTTGAATAGGTGTTGGATACTCCGATGGTCGGTATAGACCTCATAATGAAAGCCGTACATATAGTGCCTCCAATTCTTTAGTGCGTGAGAAATGGCTATCAACTCTAAGTCATGAACAGGGTAATTTTTCTCATGAACCTTCAACTGCCGAGACGCGTAGGCAATCACGCTACCATCCTGTATCCATACAGCCCAATGCATGATGCATCACAATACACGGTATAGGGTCCCTAACATGTAGGCAAAACCAACACTGGAGCTGTAGTCAATGCAGTCTTAAGCTTCTGAAAGCTCAACTCACACTCGTCAAACCATCTGAAAAGAGCACCAGTTTGGGTCAACTTGGTCAATGGGGCTGAGATAGATGAAAGCCCCTTCACGAACAGGCGATAATAACCCGCCAAACCCAAGAAACTCCGAATCTCTGTAGCTGAAGTAGGTCTAGGCAAGTTCTGAACTATCTCAATCTTCTTATAATCCACTTTAATGCCCTCGAAAGATAAGAGTCTGAAGTACAATCCGAAGATGTTGCTCATGCTCCTCTCGACAGCGGGAGTAGACCAAAATATCATCAATGAAGACGATCACAAAGGAATTCGGATAGGGATTAAACACCCGATTCATCAAATCCACAAAGGCTGTTAGAGCATTAATCAAGCCAAATGACATCACAAAGAACTCATCGTGATCATACCGAGTCTAAAATCGTGACTTTGTTCAACTAACGATAATCTATACACATCATCATCGTTCCATCCTTCTTCTTCACAAAAAACACTGGTGAACCTAAGGCGAGACATTAGGTCTAATGAATCCCTTATCAAGCAAATCTTGCAAATGCTCCTTAAAGTCTTTCAACTTAACTGGGGTCATACGGTATGGTGTGGTAGAAATGGGCTGAGTGCCCTAAATCATATCAATATAGAAGTCGATATCTCTGTCGGGTGGCATCCCCGACAAATCTATAGGAAACGCCTCTAGAAACTCACACACAACTGGTACTGAATCCATGGAAGGAACCTCCGCACTAGGATCACGAATATATGCCAAATATGCTAGACACCCCTTCTCGAGCATACACCGAGCCTTCACATAAGAAATGAACCTACTAGTGGAATGACCAGTAGTCCCTCTCCACTCCAATCGAGATAACCCCTACATATCTAAGGTCACAATCTTGGCATGACAATCCAAGATAGCATGATATGGTGACAACCAGTCCATGCCCAAGATTACATCAAAGTTGTAACGACTCGTCCAACCGTTTTGAGTATTTTAGTCTTGTTCCACTATTTATTACCTCCTCTATATCATATTGTGGATATGTGACTTGTTGGGGTAGTTGGTTTGGTTTCGGGAGAGTTTCAAAGTAAATTGGGACGCTTAGTCTCAAGTTGAAAGCTTAAGTTAAACGAGTTGATCGGAGTTTGAATTTTGTATAGACGACTCCTGAATAGAGTTTTAATAGTTCCAATAGCTTTGTATGGTGATTTTGGACTTAGGAGCGTCTTCGTATATTGATTTAGAGGTCCGTAGTTTGTTTTGGGTTCAATTAGCTAAAGTTAGAAAGTTGAAGGGTTGGATGGCTGAAGAGTTTGACCGAGAGTTGACTTTATTGATATCAGGGTCGGATTCTAATTCCAAAAATTAAAATAGGTCCATTTTGTCATTTATAACTTGTATGCAAAATTTGAGTTCAATTGGAGTTGGTTTGGTATGAATTGACGTTATTTTTGGAAGATGAATGTTCATGGATTCAATAGGTTTGAACTGGGTTGTGATCCGTTGATTTGATGTTGTTTGATGTGATTTTAGGTCTTGAGTAGGTTTGTTATGTGTTTTGGAACTTGATGGTATGTTTGGAAGGGATCCTGGTGACCCCGGATGTGATTCAGATTGAATCCTGAACCATTTTGGACTTGGTTGATTGCTGAAACACTACTGAGTCTGGCGCAATCGCACCTGCGCACTTTGGGCCACAGGTGCGGCACCACAGAAGCGGCCTCAGAGCTGCAAAAGTGAGGTTCGGATTGGTGCACTGGTTCCGCAGGTGCAAAGTAAGGCGCGAAGATGTGCATCCGCAGTAGCGGAAGTGGCACTGCAGATTCAGAATTTGGACTTTCGGTATTGGACCGCAGGTGCAGTCGAGCGTCGCAGAAGCGGTCAATGTTCCGCAGAAGTGTGACCACATGATCGTCTCTTGTCCGCAAAAGCGGAAGTCCTTGGCTTAAGTGAAAGTCGCGTCTGCGATGGATTTTCCACAGGTGCGGAGCCACATAAGCGAAGTCACTAGGATGAAAGGGACAAATCGAGGGTTTATTCCCATTTTTCATCTTTTGAGTTAGGGACCTCGGTTTTGGGCGATTTTGAGAGAGATTTTCAAAGAGCTGATTAGGGTAAGTGATGTTAACTTGGATTTGGAAATTACAAATGAATCCATCATTGTTTTTATCATTTAATTAGTCTTTTCAGTTGAAAATATTGCAGAAATTTGTGAAAACTTCCAAAGCTATAATTTGAGAATTTGAAAGTCGATTTGAGGTCGAAATTGAATAATTTTATAATGGTTGAACTCGTTATTTAATAGGTGTTCGGATTTTGTAAGTTTAGTTGGGTTCCAAGATGCAGGTCCAGGTTTGACATTTTGAGTTGACTTTTTGATTTTCTTTAAAGATTGCAACTTTATTATCCGGAATAGTTTCTTATGATTTGTATTTATGGTATAAAGTTAATTTGGCTAGATTCGAGCCGTTAAGAGTTGGATATTTGTGGAAAAGGCTTACTAGTGGATTGAGTTAGCTTATTTGAGGTAAGTATCTTGCCTAACTTTGTGTGGGAGTATTACCCCTTAGGATTGGAGTTGTTTTGTGTTGATTATGGTACGTGAAAGCCGTGTACACAAAGTGACGAGTGGGTACACGGGCTATATGTGGTAATTGACCCGTTTGGGCTATTTAGCTTCCTTTCATGACTTTAATTGAATCGTCATATCTTGTTAAATGTTTCATTATTAGTCTACCCTTATGCGTATTAATCAGCCATCACATGCCTTGTTTGACATTGTTAACACTTGTTCCACCTTTTACCTATTATTTGCTCTTTTATGCTTAGTTGAGGTTATTGTCTTCCTTATTGTCTGTTACTCCTTTAATTGTTGAATTGTTTACTTGAGGTTATTGTTTTCATGTAATAGCATCTTGCTGAGTTATTGGTGTTGAAGTTGTAAAAGCCGTGATCACATTGAGGCAAGGTTATTAATTGTTGAAATACCATTTTTGTTAAGTCATTCACTTTCAGTTTGCTATTATTGAGACTCTTGTGCACATTGTGGTTGAGCCATGGGTTATTTGTCGTGAAAACATTGGTATTGTTGATTCTTTTGGCAAGTTGTGACATATGGGCACTTATGGTGCGAGTTGTGATTGTGTTATGATATTGATATGCATGCGATGGTATAAGGCTAGGGTTTGATACGCATGAAGTGAGATAAGGTCGGCTTGATACGTGTGTTGCTAGTAGGGGAACTACTCGAAGCTACACAGTGTGATAAGGTGGGCTAAAATGCGGGTAGCTATTTCGGGAAAAATAATTTTCAAAACTAAATGTAAGGCTCCCGCGGTGATATAAGGAAAGATAGAGATTGTGATTGCATAATGAGATACGAGGCGGTGCCTCAGTTGTGATTTTTGCTATTATTTTTCATTTACATCACTAGATGTTTGTCTGCATTATTTTCTTTGTATTCTTATTACGTGTTCCTCCATTGATGCCTTTATTGCCTTAAATTCAATTGTAGCTTATCTTTGTGTATTTCTTCATTGTATCATTTCCTCATTTCTATTGTTATACTATACTATACACGTTCAGCTTCTTTTATTATCCTAGTAGGTGTCTTGACCTGACCTCGTCACCACTCTACCGAGGTTAGTCTTGATACTTACTGGGTACCATTGTGGTATACTCATACTACGCTTCTGCACATCGTTTTATGCAAATCAAGGTACCTCATACAAGGCTAGGCACCAGTGAGTAGAGCTTTCAGATCGGAGACTTCAAAGTATGTCTGCCGGCATTCGCAGGCCTCAGAGTCACCCTATGTCCTTGTTTTGTTTCTATTACATACTCTTTATTTAGACCGTGATGTATTAGGGATGTTTTAGTATACTTTTGTAGAGCTTATGACTCAGTCAGACCAGATTTTAGAATTTTTGTCAGCGGTACTATTGAGTTCTATTATGTTAGCTAGATGGCTTAATTTGAAGTTCTGTTGTTATTTCCGCCATTTCTTCATGTATGTTAGGCTTACCTAGTCTTAGAGACTAGGTGCCATCACGAAATCCTACGGTGGGAAATTTGGGGTAGTGACAAAAGTCTACTATGCTGAGTAAAATAAGATCTACCCTAGTCTCATAACTCCTGATGAAGACTACACATGAACAGTAAACACGGTCTACCATAATACAATCTCTTACGGGCGTAGACACATAAACAAGAGCACTGAATGAATCACGAGACATATCTAGATATGAAGCAAAATAGGATAACACATATGAATAAGTGGAACCCGAATCAAATAAAATGGAGGCATCCCTATGGCAAACCAAAACAATACATGTGATGACCGCATCAGATGATTATGCCTTAGGTCTAGCTGGGAATACATAAAAATGGGGTTGAGCCCCACCATTTTGACCTCCGCCTCTCAAACTATCTCTAAATGGCTGGCCTCTACCTCAAACAGCCTGACTACCACCTCTAGCTGCCTGACCACTGCCTATAGCTGGCTGAGCAGACGGTGGATCAACCGATGCCAGAATTATGGCACGAGAACCCTGCTGAGGCATACTACTCTGAAGTCTGGGACAGTACCTCATGATATGACCTATACCTCTACATTCAAAGCACTTTCTTGGGTGTTATGGTAGTTGAATCTGGGATTGACCATAACGGGCCAGATAACCACCGTGATAGCTATGAATCGGTGGTGTACTGATGGGAGATGGAGGTGCACTATAGGTTAACTTCTCAGGATGAGACCCATAAAAACTACCCGAAGCACTGTGTGCTACCTGAAGTGCCGACTGAATTGGTCTGTGAGGTTTACCTCTACCAAATGAACCCATTCCTCTAGACGAGGCGTCATTGAAACCGTGAATATGATGAGGCCACTTCTCAGATACTGCCTCCCTACCCTGACAACGAATCATCTCGATCCGTCTAGCAATCTCTACCACCCGCTGGAATGAAATATTATCCCTAGTCTCCTTGTCCATCTTAACCTGATACCAAAAGTAAGGCCATCAATGAATCTCCTCACCCTCTCCCTCTCAGTAGAGGGAAAGACAACTGGACGGCGAGATAATCTATGAATTGAGTCTCGTACTGTGTAACTGTCATGCTACCCTACTGGAGGCGTTAAACTGTTGTGGTACTCCTCTCTCAGAGTAAAAGGGATTAACTTCTTAAAATATATATGTGAAAACTGATCCCAAGTGAGTGGGGGCGATCCTACTGGTGTTGCTCGATCATAGTCCTGCCATCACCTCTTGGCGGAGCCGTGCATCTGAAATAATGCAAAGTCCACTCCATTGGACTCAACTATACTTATATTGCATAACACCTTGTGGCAACGATCAATAAAATCATGTGGGTCCTCAGAAAGTGTACCACCAAATTGAACAGGAAATAGCTTAATGACCTTAACCAATCTCTTCAACCCCTTAGAAGACATCGCGTGCCTCTCCCTAGTATGTGTAGCAACAATAGGATGAACTACCCCAACCGACTCCGGAGTGTGGGTAGCGAGAGTCTAGGCTCCTCCCCCAGCCTGAGAGATAGCTAGTGCCATAGGAAATGCACCGGCCTGGGCCACACTCTCCATAAGGCCCACCAGACGGACTAAAGTGTCTTGAATTATCGGGGTGGCAATAAACCCCTCTGGAACCTGAGTTGGTCCAACTGGAACGACTAGAGCAGGGATCTCGTCCTCCTACTCAATCTGAGGCTCTACAATAGGCGCTGCTACGCGGGCTCTAGGCTGAGCTTTGCCCTCGCCTCTGCCTCTTTCTCGACCTCACCCCCGACCCCTAACCCTGATAGTGGCTGAAACCTAGGGCTCCGGCTCCTGCTCGAATGTGGATGTTGTGTGTGTTCTTCCCATCTGCGACAGAACAAGAATATAATACTTTAAAATTCAGCAATAGAATAAAGTCGCATGATAGAGAAAGAAATAAGTGAAATTTTCCTAAAGCCTTATAGCCTCTTGAAGATAAGTACAGACGTCTCTGTACTGATCCTCCAAACTCTACTAAGCTTGCTCATGACTCATGAGACCCAGGCAACTTAGGGCTCTGATACCAATTTATCATGACCCAAAATCCTGTGATGACCCAAAAGGTCATCTTATGTTTTAGAACTCGAATCTGTGCTCTTAAGCCTTAAAATTTTCATTTTTATCCCCCTCGATTTGCGTGCATAGTACAGATAGATTTTCGGAAAGCTTTTATGTTGAAAACTAATGAAAATAAGAATATTTGCCTTAAAAGTTAATTTTAGTTGACTTCGGTCAACATTTTTGGTAAACGGGCATGGATCCCTGCATTGATGGTCCCAGTAGGTCCGTATCGAATTATGGGACCTAGGCGTATGTCTGGAATCGAATTTGCAGGTCCCTAGCTCGAGTTATGAATTTTCGATAAAAATTAAAGTTTGGAAATTATTTGTTTTTAAGAATTGATTGATATTTGGCATTGTTAGTATCGGGTCCGTATTTCGGTTCCGGAGCCCGGTAAAGGTTCATTATGATATTTAAGTCATGTATGTGAAATTTGGTGAGAAATGGAGTTGATTTGACGTGATTCGGACGTCCAGTTGAGAAATTAGAAGTTTTAAAGTGTTCTTGAGAATCTCATTTGATTTGGTGCTACATTTAGAGTTCTAGGTGTTATTTTGGTGATTTGATCATGCGAGCAAGTTCGTATGATATTTTTAGACTTGTGTGCATGTTTGGTTTGGAGCCCTGAGGGCTCGGGTGAGTTTCGGATAGGCCACGAGATGTTTTGGACTTTGAAAATCTGGTTTTTCTACAGAGTCTCTGTTCTGGCATGTCCTTCCTCGCGTTCGCGAAGGTACTCTCACGAACGCGAAGAGTAAAACTGGTGATTTTGTCTTCGCGAACGCGAAAGCTTGATCACAAACGCGAAGTGATGGGGGCGTTACCCTTCTCGAACGTGACATGCCCATCGCGAACGCGTAGTGTTAGGCACTGGCGGGNGGGGGGGGGGGGTTGGTCATTCCTTCAGCACAAACGCTAGCCATTCCTCGCGAACGCGATGTCCAGAGGGGAGTAATCATCGCGAACGTGAAGGCATGGCAGCCAGTACCCTTCGTGAATGCAACAGTGCTCTCTCGAACGCGACGAACACTATCGCCCAGCACTTAACAGAACCCAAAATGGGATTTTTGCCAAAAAAACTCATTTTTCTCAAAAACCAAACGGTGAGGGGCGATTTTTCAAGAGTCATTCCTTCCCCAAATTGTTGGTAAGTGATTTTAAACCATTTACTTTCAGTTACCCATTACATTTCTTGAATTTTCAACCTAAAATCTAGAGATTTCATGGTAGAATTAAGGGTTAGGGTAGAAAATAGGGATTTCGGGAATTTGGGGATTTAGACCTCAATTTGAAGTCGGATTCCAAAACTAATTACATATTCGGGCTCGGGGGTGAATGGGTAAAAAGATTGTGGTCCGAACCTCGGGTTTTGACCAAGCGGGCCCGGGGTCGATTTTTTGACTTTTTGGAGGAAAATTTGGAAAATTTAATTGATGCAATATAATTGATTCCTTTAGCAATATTTGATATTATTGAGTCATTTTTGAATAGATACGAGTTCTTTGGAGGTGAATTCCAAAGGAAAAGCTATGATCGAGAATTAAGTGGCATTAGGAGCGAGGTAAGCATTGTGTCTAACCCTAACTTGATGGAATTAGGAACCTTAGGTTATTTGCTAAGTGAAATTCATGTGAGCGGCATATATGTGAGGTGACGAGTACCTATGCGCCGCCAATTTACCTGTTTTTTCATGTTTCTCTGTTTTTCTGATATTGTCTCATTCCTATGCCAAATTGCTACGTGTTATGCTAGTGTTGTTCAAATTATCGTTCTTATTATGTTTACGGAATTTTCTGGTGATAATTAAGTTTTTATTTCAAGTTGAGATTGATATTGTGGAATCAAATATTGAAGTAAGGGCAGTACTTATTATCCTATCTCCGTATTATTATTTATGCATTGTATTATGGTAAGGTAGAGTGTTAATGCACGAAGGGTTATGCCGTGCCATATTGTGAGTATTAATGCACGAAGGGTGATGCTGTGCCATATTGTGAGTGTTAATGCATGAAGGGTGATGCCGTGTCATATTGTGAGTGTTAATGCACGAAGGGTGATGTCGTGCCATGATATGAGATTAAAAGCATGATGGGTGATGCCGTGCCGTTTCTATTAATTTTATGGTGAGATTGAGAGTAAAAGCACGAAGGGTGATGCCGTGCATTATTCTTTACTGTATTCACTATTCCTATTGATTCATGGTATATTGACTGCTCCGGTGATCATTCTGTTGTGGTTCTTTATCTTGTATTCCCCTCAGTATGTCTCCCCTTCCGACATTTCCTATTTAGTTCTTCATTCCTGTTATTTGCGTATACACTGTTAGATTGTACAAGTTGATTGTAGGTGCCTTGCCTTAGCCAAGTTAGGCTTGACACTTACCAGTACATAGGGTCGGTTGTACTGATGTTGCACTCTGCACTTTTTGTGCAGATTTTGATACGGGCTCAGGTTGATCGAGATTTGCTATTAGTCCGCTGTCTGTAGACTCAAGGTAGATATGTCGGCGTTCACAGACCTTGAAGTCCCCATCCATCTTTTTATGTCCTACTGTTTTCTTTCATTCAGATAGTTGTATTTCTTTCAGACTATTACTTGTAGTAAATTCTAGAATGCTCGTGAATTGTGACTCCAGATCCGGGTGGTAGTAATTAATATAGTTTTATGATATTCCGTACTTATTATATTTTATTTTAGTTAATTATTGTTATTTACTGAATGAAAATAAGGAATTGGTTTAATAATTCTCTAACGCTGGCTTTCCTGGCAAGTGAAATATTAGATTCCATCACGGTCCCTTCGGTGAGAAATTTTGGGTCGTGACAATTGGTATTAGAGCACTAGGTTACATAGGTCTCACGATTCACGAGCAAGCTTAGTAGAGTCTGGAGGATTGGTACGGAGACGCCTGTGCTTATCTTCCAGAGGCTATGAAGTTTAGGAACAAGTTGCACTTCTATTCTTCCATGTCGTGCGATTTTGCTTTCTCAATACTGATTGAACTCTTCTACTCTTATTCTCTCGCAGATGGCGAGAACACATAACACTTCCTCAGCTAAGCAATAGCCAGAGCCTCCAGTGATAGCTCCTATGCGGGGCTGAGGTCGAGGCCGAGGCCGTGCCAGAGGCCGAGGCAGGGGTAGGGCTCAGCCTAGGGCTCGAGCAGCAGCCCCAACAATGGAGCCTCAGATAGAGATTGACGAGGAGGTTCCAACCTAGACTGTTCCTGTCGGACCAACTCAGGTTCCGGAGGGTTTCATTGCTACCCCAGTACTTCAGGATGCTTTGGTCCGTTTGGTAGGCCTTATGGAGAGTGTATCCCAGACTGGCGCATTTTCCATGGCACCAGAAGTCTCTCAGGCTGGAAGAGGAGCCCAGAATCCTACCACTCCCGCTCTGGAGCAGATAGCTCCCCAGTATCAGGCTCCAGTAGCTCAGCCAATCGGGTTAGTTCAGCCGGTTATTGCGGCACAGGTCGGAGATGGGCCAGCTATGTCTTTTGAGGCTTTATGGAGATTGGACAGGTTTACCAAGCTCTTTCCTATTCATTTCAGTAGTGCTCCTTCTGAGGACCCCCAGGAGTATCTTGACAGTTGTCACGAGGTTCTACGGGACATGGGTATAGTGGAGACCAATGGAGTCGATTTTGCTACATTTCAGATGATTGGTTCTGCTAAGAAATGGTGGAAAGATTACTTGTTAACCAGACCAGCTGGGTTGCCTGATCTTACTTGGGACCAGTTCTCTCAGCTCTTCATAGAGAAGTTTCTGCCTATCACATTGAGAGAGGAGCATCGCTATCAGTTTGAGCATCTCCAGCAGGGCGGTATGACGATTACTCAGTATGAGACCCGTTTTGTGGATTTGGCCCGTCATGTTATTCTTCTGCTTCCCACGAAGAGAGAGAGGGTGAGGAGGTTTATTGATGGACTTGCTTAGCCTATCAGATTGCATATGGCTAAGGAGATTGGGAGTGAGATTTCTTTTCAGGCGGCTGCTAATGTCGCCAGACGAGTCGAGATGGTTCTTACTCAGGGAGGTTAGGGGTCTGACAAGAGGCCTCGTTATTTCGGTGAGTTCGGCGGTGCCTCATCTAGAGGCAGGGGTACTTTTGGTAGAGTCCATCCTCCCAGGCCATTTCATTCAACGCTCTAGGCATCCCACGGTGCCGCAGGTGGTCGTGGCCCTCAGATGCATTATTCCGACCAGCTAGCCTGCAGTGCACCACCAGCTCCTATTAGTGCACCTCCACTCCAAAGTTATCAAGGTGGTTATTCAGGTCGACAAGGTCAGTTTCAGGGTCAGCAGTCACAACAGCCAAGGTTATGTTATACTTGTGGTGATCCAAGGCACATTGCTGGATTTTTCCCTCGGGCAACGGGCAACTCACAGCATCAGAGTTCTCGTGCCATAGTTCCGGCACCAGTTGTTGCACCACCTGCTCAGGCAACTAGAGGCAAGGGTCAGGTAGCCAGAGGTAGGGGCCAAACAGTTAGAGTTGGAGGTCAAGCCGTTAGAGGTGGAGACCAGCAAGCTAGAGGCCGTCCCAGGGACGTAGTTCAGGGTGGTGGGGCCCAGCCCCGGTGTTATGCTTTCCCAGCCAGGCCTGAGGCTGAGTCATCTGGCGCTGTTATCACAGGTACTATTTCATTTTGCAGTAGAGATGTTTTAGTTCTATTTGATCCGGGATCTACTTACTCCTATGTGTCATCATATTTTGCTTCCTATTTGGTTATGCCCCGTGATTCTTTGAGTGCTCCTGTGTATGTGTCCACACCAGTGGGAGATGCTATTGTTGTAGATCGTGTTTTCGTGTGTAGTCACCACTAGGAGTCTTGAGACTCGTGTAGATCTTCTACTTCTCGACATGGTTGATTTTGATGTCATACTAGGTATGGTTTGGCTGTCACCTTATCATGCTATATTAGATTGTCATGCCAAGACGGTGACCTTAGCCTTGCAGGGGTTTCCTCGATTAGAGTGGAGAGGGAATCTTGTCCATTCTACCAATAGGGTTATCTCTTATGTGAAGGCTCAGCATATAGTCAAGAAGGGGTGTCTAGCTTATTTGGCTTATGTCCGTGATTCTAGTGCAAAGGTTCCTTCCATAGATTCGGTGCCGGTTGTTCGTGAGTTTCCAGAGGTATTTTCTGCAGACCTGCCGGGGATGCCACCCGACAGGGATATTGATTTCTGCATTGATTTGGCTCCGGGCACTCAGCCTATTTCCATTCTGCCATATCGCATGGCCTCGCCAGAGTTGAAAGAATTAAAGGAGCGGTTGCAAGATTTGCTGGATAATGTCTTCATTAGACCTAGTGTCTCGCTCTGGGGTGCACCTGTGTTGTTTGTGAAGAAGAAAAATGGATCGATAAGGATGTGTATAGATTATCGGTAGTTGAACAAAGTCACCATCAAGAACAAATATCCATTGCCGAGGATTGATGATTTATTTGATCAGCTTCAAGGTGCCAAGGTGTTTTCAAAGATTGATTTGAGATCTGGCTAACATCAGTTGAGGATTAGGGCATCCGATGTTCCTAAGACAATTTTTCGGACTCGGTATAGGCATTATGAGTTTCTAGTGATGTCATTTGGGCTGACAAATGCCCCAATAGCATTCATGGATTTGATGAACCGGGTATTCAAACCCTACCTGATTCCTTTGTGGTTGTGTTTATTGATGATATCTTGATCTACTCCCACAGTCGAGAGGAGAATGAGCAGCACATTCGGATCATTCTTCAGACTCTGAAAGACAGCCAGTTATATGCTAAGTTCTCAAAATGCGAGTTTTGGTTGAGTTCAGTTACTTTCTTGGGTCACGTTGTATCAGCAGAGGGAATTCAGGTGGATCCTAAGAAGATTGAGGCAGTCCAGAATTGGCCTAGACCCACATCAGCTACAGAGATCCGTAGTTTCCTAGGTTTGGCGGGCTATTACTATCAATTTGTGGAGGGGTTTTCATCCATAGCAGCCTCATTGACTAGATTGACCTAGAAGGGTGCCCCGTTCAGGTGGTCTGACGAGTGTGAAGCGAGCTTTCAGAAGCTCAAGACAGCTTTAACAACGACAGCAGTATTGGTGTTATCCACAGGTTCAGGATCTTATACAGTATATTGTGACACATCTCGTATTGGTCTGGGTGCAGTACTGATGCAGGGTGGCAAGGTTATTGCATATGCTTCACGGCAGCTGAAGGTTCATGAGAAAAATTACCATGTTCATGATCTAGAGCTGGCAGCCATTGTTCACGGGCTGAATATTTGGAGGCACTATCTTTACGGCGTGCCATGTGAGGTATTCACTGATCATCGGAGCTTGCAGTATTTGTTCAAGCAGAAGGAACTCAATTTGAGGCAGAGGAGGTGGCTGGACCTATTGAAAGACTATGATATCACCATATTGTATCATGCCAGGAAGGCCAATGTGGTGGCCGATGCTTTGAGTAGAAAGTCAGTCAGTATGGGTAGCCTTGTATATATTCCAGTTGGTGAGAGACCGCTTGCATTAGATGTTCAGGCCTTGGCCAACCAGTTCGTGAGGTTAAATGTTTCTGAGCCCAGCCGTGTTCTAGCTTGTACAGTCACTCGGTCTTCCTTGTTTGAGCGTATCAGAGATCGGCAGGATGACAATCCGCATTTACTTATCCTTAGAGACACAGTGTGGCACAGTAGTGCCAAGCAGGTTACTGTTGGAGATGACAGAGTTTAAAGGATGCAGGGTCGTGTTTATGTGCCTAAAGTGAATGGACTTCATGAGTTGATCCTTGAGGAGTCCCACAGTTCCCGGTATTCTATTCATCCGGGCGCCGCCAAGATGCATTAGGACTTGAGGCAGCATTATTGGTGGAGGCGAATGAAGAAGGACATAGTTGCCTATGTAGCTCGGTGCCTAAATCGCCAGCAGGTAAAGTGTGAGCATCAGAGACCTGGTGGTTTACTTCAGAGGTTAGATATTCCTGAGTGGAAGTGGGAGCGTATCACTATGGACTTTTTGTTGGACTCCCACAGACTCAGAGGAAGTTTGATGCAGTTTGGGTCTTTATGGACAGGCTGACTAAGTTAGCGCATTTCATTCATGTGGTAGTTACCTATTTCTCAGAGCGGTTGGCAGAGATTTATATTCGTGAGATCATCCGTCTTCACGGTGTGCCCGTGTCTATCAATTCTGATCGAGGTACGCAGTCTACCTTGCACTTTTGGAGGGCAGTTCAGCGTGAGTTGGGTACGGGGGTTGAGTTGAGCATAACATTTCATCCTCAGACGGACGTGCAGCTCGAGCGTACTATTCAGATCTTGGAGGATATGCTCCGCGCCTGTGTTATTGACTTTGGAGGTTCTTGGGATCAGTTTTTGCCGTTAGCGGAGTTTTCCTACAATAACAGCTACCAGTCGAGCATTCAGATAGCTCCCTATGAGGCATTATATGGTAGAC
>AWOL01S0027573.1:41312-68162 GCA_000715115.1 Nicotiana otophora | reverse complement strand
CCCCAAGTTGTAAAATAGTAAAAGAATATACGAGAAGTCTTAAATAGGGACAATCCTTAATTACATACTTAATACCTCTCTATTAAGGAGTGATTATGCCTAATTTAACTTTCTCAAGTCCAAATGAGTAGCTATAAGTGCAATTGATTATGAGCCCAAGTAAGCTTATCACTATCTCTAGTTCAAATTTGTCAATTAAACTAATAAATAAATCAACTATTTTAATTTCTTGTTAGATAAATTTTCCTAGACTAAGTTCTTCTTTCTCAAGTAAGAAAAAAGGACAAAAAGATATGAATCGATGTTTCAACCATCACTTCTAATTATAAAGCCTAAACAAGGATAAATAACACTTAAATCAATAAAATAACAAGCACAATATTGATGACCCATAAGATTTACACACTAGAATTGGATCACAATCCTAGATAAAAGTCTAGCTACTCATAATAATAGACATAGGAAGATAAAAATAAGAAGAAATCAAAAATATAAAATCAAAAATAAAAGAAAGAGTGGAAGCTATTCTCCAATTGTAGCTCACACTTGCTCAAAATAGATAAAAGTAACTAACTCCTAGCTGCTACAGTGAAAAGATGCCCTAAAAAGTCATAAAGTTCTATTTATAGGGCTCCTAAAATCTCTGACAAAAAATGCCCCTCGGAGGGTTTTGCAGTCCACACTTTGTTGGGTTGACATTGCCTGTGTTTTCAGTGGGTGAAGTTCTATGGTCGCACTTCAGCTTTTGTCGTCGCACATCATCTTTTACGGCTGCACTTTGAGTTCTGTGGATCGCATTTGAGGAGGCTTCAAAATTGTCTAACTGCTCATTCTCTGATCTTTCAGTTTGTCAATGCAAACCTATTTTGCAGACCAAAGTACGACCGTACATTTTCTTCTGCGGACCACATTTTTGCCTAAAGTTCCAAAAGCTTCAGTTATTCTTCTGTGGCTGTATTTCTTCTTTTGCGGATCGCAATTGCTTTTGCGGCAGCAGTTGTAATTCTATGGACCGCACATTTTTCAACATTTCTTCTCTTCACTGAATTTGGCTAGAATCATCTACTTTTTTTAATCATTTTCTTCATTGAATTTATACTTTCCAGCACACCTATAATTCAACCATTTTCATTAGATTAGGGGACAAAATCATTACTTTGGGACTAAAAAGTATAGCAAGAAGATACTAATAAGTGGTTAAAATTTACACTTATCAACTTCTCCAAACCTAATTATTTGTTTGTCCTCAAGAAACTAGATTAGCACCCTCTTTCCCACACTCTAAAGACATTTCGAGGAGTCACCCACAAGTCATTCATTCTCAGTTGGGACCAACAATTATCCATAATAGTCATGTATTCTAGACAAGCTGTCAAATTTTTCAAAAAGGTGCATCTTGCTTATCTCATGTAATTCTAGTGTGACATTTGAGCCTCACGGATTAACTTCATTCATCATAGATTCCTGGTCTTTCATGCTAATCATGGTGGACTCTAAATTCTTCCTCTTCTACCTTCCATTTTCATTGCTCACATTGAGATCCAACACTTAATTTCTGGTGCATCAAAGGTTTTGCTATTCTCTTACAAAGAATGGTCACAACTTAAGCTTCAAGTACCATAGGCTTGTCCCTCATGTACATCTCCACTAATGTAAGCATACTAGGTCTAAAACCGAATAGGACTTATTTCTAGTTGTATTGAAGGCTTTTGATTCGGGGTAGGATAGTATATGGGATACAAGTGGTTACACCTTTCCTTAAGTACTTCACACATTATTTCTTGGCTCACAATTTGTCGTAAAACATCATAGATAGAACCTTTGGAGGTTATTCTTCTTTTTTAAGGCTAGAGAGACTTTCCATCACTCTTTGTTGACAATTTCATTCATTTTCTTCCTTGATTTTATGCTTAGAGATACTTGGATCACTTTATTTCATCAATCTCCCTTTTGCCCCTTTTTGTGCCCCTTTTGTTCACAATACTTGCTTTTCTTTATCTTTTTTTTCTTTCATGAAGATTATTTATTTTCTTTCTTTGTGATGCCTTGGTATCTCTTTATATTTCTCAACTCTCCCCCCAAACTTAGGCTTTGAGCCACCTACTAATATGAGTGCTTAGGAAGGTTCGGGTGCCAAGAGGAGATTATGATCACAAGGTGAAAGGCTTATAGCAAGGTTGCCAAAATAAAAAGACTAAAGTCTCAAAGGGAGTTGACTAGGGATAATGATCATAGGGTGGCAACTGAAAGCTCAAACGGTCCACGGAAAGCCTACAATCATCTTTCAAACCAAGCAAACTCAAAATTTTAACTTGAAGCATATTCGGGGCAAGTTCTAGACTATCCACTCAAGCACTTGGAATAGCAACAAATTTTTACCTCACCTCTCATACAAATAAAGCATAAAAGAAGATAGAGTCTAAACCCACAATGACCACAATCGAGTTAAAAGATCTCTATGGTCTACTCAGCCACCTAATGATTATTAAAGACAACACAAGAGCCTCAAAGTCACTTTACTAGAGTTACTTCCTCAAAAATGATTCACAACAACCTTGTCTTAGACCATAAGCATGCAGTTAATTATGTTGGTGCCACATGAAACATAACTAAAATGTTTTCATTGAATAGCTTGATTAGGGCTTTTATTCATTTCTACTTACTACAATTATTACCTAAACATGTAAATAACTAATTCCCATAAGAAAGTTTTCATACTATCCATCCTCGGAAAAATTCACCTGGTTCGCACAAGAGACTACCTTTGGAAAGAATTATGACATGAAGAAAATCAAAGGATTATTGACAATCAAAAGAAATAAAAACATAGATATTTAAAATACCAAAACATACTATTGATTACTACCACATGCAACAAACTACTACAAACTATCAAAATATATCACCAAATTATTACATCCCAATTTCAATCATCAAATCAAATCAAAGTTATAACGACCCGACCGGTCATTTTTCTTTCTAGATCGCAATTCCCCTATTTAAGACTTCTTGTAATCTTTTCCTATTTTATGGATTGCGGGGATAGTTGATTTGATTTTGGAAGGGTTCAGGTTGAATCCGGAACACTTAGTTCTTTAATAATGACCTAATGTGGCAAGTTTGACTTGAGTCAACATTTTGAGTAAACGACTTGGGATTTGAAGGTCCCAATAGGTTCATATGGTGATGTTCGACTTGGGTGTATGTTCGGATTGAGTTTCAGATAGACCAGGAGCATTTAGGTGCTTATTGTTGCAAGTTGGCACATTGAAGGTTTTAGAGTTTTTTAAGTTTGATTTAAAGTAGACTTTGGTGTTATCTATGTCTGCTTGAAGTAGAGTTTTTTAAGTTTGTATAGTGATTGGCGACTTGTGTGTGAAATTTGGCTTCATTCTGAGTTGTCTAAGTATGATTCGTCGCGTTCAGAATTAGTTGGAAGAAGTTTGAAGTTTAAAAGTTGATTAATTTAGTATTGAGGCACGATTCTTGGTTTTGATGTTATTTTATGTGTTACGAAACTTCGACTAGGTCCATAGTATGTTTATGGATATGTTGGTACATTTAGATGGGGTCCCGGGAGGCTTGGGTGAGTTTCGGACTACCCGGAGCAAGGTTGAAGTTGGAAGATTTTGCTAGTTTGCTGGTGTACTGGTGTGCTTCCGATAAGGATGTTCTGCAATCATGGAGGTTGGTAAAGGGGTCAGAGGTTTGCTCTTCGTGAATGCAAGGAGGGCAGGGTATGACTCCTCTTTGTTAATGCGGAGCTACCGTCGTGAATAAGGAAAAGGCAAGAAGAGCTATGAGGCTTAAGCCTTCATGAATACGACAGTGGGATCGCGAACGCGGAGGACTAGGGGAGCTTGCATCACAAACGCGGTCAAGGAATTGCGATCGCGATGAAGATTTTCTTGGCTGAAGGCAGATTGGTCTTCGCGATCGCGAGGTACTTTTTACGATCGAGATGAAGAAATCCCAAGGCAGAATGTATTTTTATTACGGGACTTGGGCTCATTTTCCCTACTTTTCCTTTGGCTTAAGTGATTTTGGAGCTCTTTGGAGGGGAATTTTCATCAAGCATCATAAGGTAAGTGATTTCTACCTATTATGAGTTAAATGCATGGATTATGAGTAGCTTTTAACATAAATATTAGTAAAATTTTGGAAAATCCTAGGGTTTAGTAAAAATGGGATTGAACACGAATTTAACAATGGAAATGAGTATAAGTTATATATTTGTGTTCGTAATTCCATGGGGAACATCTAGCTCCAAAATTTTTCGGAATTCGGGTACGAGAAATCAGGGGTTGACTCTCCGAGTTGGGTTAGGAATTTTCTCTAATAGTTAAATTATGATCGTTTGAGCATATATTGATTGGTTTGTACGTCCTTTGATTAGTTTTGGGTTGCTCTGCATCATTTTGAAGCGACTAGTGAGGTTTGAGAGTCGAGTAGAGGGCTTGGAAGCGAGGTTAGCCTCTTGCCTAATTTTGTAAAAGAAAATTATCCTCGTGGGTATTCTAATTGTTGTGTGCTACTTGTTATGGGTTCTACATATATATGAGGTGACGAGAGTCCATGCGTAGCTAGATTCTTGTTTATGTACATGTAGACTTAGATCTTTTCCATGCCTTAATTGTACTATTTGAATTAAACTTGTTTGTTTGATTACATAAATTTATAATTTAGATTGGACTAGAATTTATGTGTTGACCAAGCCTCTTTACCTTGTGTTACGGAGGGATACTTGATTATCGGTAAAAGTTATTTTTTTCTTGCATTCCTATCCTCATGTTGTATTTATGTTAACGGTAGTCCAGGAAACATTCTCTATTCTTGTGAATTGGGTCGTACTCCTCGATAGTGCTATGAAATAGCATTATGGATCAGGTCATACCACCTCGGTAATATTTTGAGATGTATCCGTGGATCAGGTCGTACGACCTCGGCAGTGTAAACTATTATTATGGACCGGGCCGCATGACCTCGGCAGAATTCGTGCGTAATATTCAATAGGAGTAAGAATACACATGAGATTTCCTTCTTGACTTGAGACTTGACATCTACTTGATTTTCCTTGTTCGTTTGAGATATCATTTAGTATTTGAGGATTTCATATTATATTTATGTTGAAGGATCATGTTAGTTACATTACTTATTTAATCGCTACTTGTTATGTTTCATGCTTGTCTATTTTCATGTACTTTAAATATTGGACCACTAGTAAGTGTCGTTGTCGACCCTTTGTCACTACTTTTTCGAGGTTAGACTAGATACTTACTGGGTACGCGTTGATTTACGTACTCATACTACACTTCTGCATTAATTATGCATGTACTGAGGCATGTACTTCAAGAGGTCATTCGGGCATGTAGACGCACTATTCGAAGACTTGCTGGTGAGCTGCTCTCCATGATTCAATATGCAGCACCCGAGTCTCCTTCTTGTTATATTTATTATTTATGTCTGTTTTATGTCAGACAGTAGCTATAGTGGTTTTGTATATTCTACTTGATTGCTCATACACTTGTGACACCGGGTTTTGGGGGATTTTTAGTGGATGTTCACTATTTTAGCTAATCACTTCTCTTCATATTTTATTTATACTCTGTGAATTGGTAAGGAAGAATGTGTATTTTCATGGTTTCTAGATTTAATTCCATTTACTTAATGTAATTCCTGATTTTAAAAGTTTATAATTGGATAATGAAGTTGGAGGTTTACTGTTGGCTTACTTGACGACATTGTTGGGTACCATCAAGGCCTACGGTAGGAATCAGGTCGTGACAGCTTGGTATCAGAGCACTAGGTTCACATGGGTTTTACGAGTCATGAACAGACCTAGTAGAGTCTTGTGGATCGATGCGGAGACTTCCGTACTTATCTTCAAGAGGATACAGGGTGATGGGAAACTTCTCTTTCTTCATCTCCTATCATGTAGTCGATGTTGTGCTAAGTCTCTTTCTCTTATTCTTTCATAGACGGTGAGAATGCACGTGACAGCATTACCCGACAGTTGGGGGTTCTCCCCTAATCGTTAGAGGTAGAGGCAAAGGCCGAGGGAGGGCCACATCTCCTGCTAGAGGACGAGAGCATCCTAGAGTTGCTCCAGTGATACCACCAGTGGATTTGCTGGAGGATCCTGTTATTGAGGAGCAGGATAAGGTACCTACAGCCGAGCCGGCCCCAGCAGACATTATGACTGCACCGGGCTTTCTGGAGGTCATGGGTCTTATGCTGCGATTCATAGATTCTATGACTCAAGCTAGACTATTTCCAGCAGATCCAGCCATATCTCAAGCAGGAAGGTAGCACAAACCCCTACCGCTCATGCTCTCGGGCACGCTCTTATCGTTTATCATACCCCAGGTGCACTACCTACGAACGAGGTTCAGCTAGTTGCATCGGCTAGAGCAGAGGTAAGGCCGACCGCGACCGTTGAGGAGCAGAAGTGGCTGGATAGATGGACTAGGCTTCATCCTTTTGTCTTTCACGGTCAGCAGTTAGAGGACCCAAAGAATTTCATTGATCATTGCAAGGAGAGGCTGCATAATATGGAGTAATGGAGTCCAACAGGGTGGACATAATCACATTTTAGCTATAAGGGAAGGCCCTAGGTGGTGGAGGTCTTATCTCCATATTAGGCCAGCGGGTTCACCTCCCTTGACTTGGGATCAGTTCACACACCTCTTCTTGGAGAGGTATATTCCACCCTCACAAAGGGAGGAATTACGGGGTCAATTTGAATAGCTCCAGTAGGGTCAGATGTTCGTGACCGACTATGAGGCGAGATTCTCTAAGTTGTCTCATCATACAGCTATCATACTCCCCATATATGCGGAGAAAGTGCAGAGGTTTATTACGGGCTTGCACTATGGTATATAGGTTACTATGGCCCGAGAGGCAGAGATGTAGATTCATTACAATCAAGTTATGGAGATAGCTTGGAGGATTGAGCATATTCGCAACCAGGGCAGAGATTCACATCGAAGGATAAGTGACCTCGGTGTTCTAGTGGATTTAGTGGTGCCATGTCTGGGGGCAGAGATCAGTTCATGAGGGGGCAGCCTAGCAGGCCCATGTATTCAGCATTACAGCCTGCTCGGGGTGCTCCAGTGCGGCCTTACTTCAGCGCCATTTCCAGAGAGCACTTACCTTCTGTCAACTATTCAGGGTTCCTCCAGTAGGCACTCAAGCTATCCGGGCCAGACCCAAGGTCAGCATGTTTCCACACTGAGGGTTGCTTCGAGTGAGGGGAGTTGTTCATGTGAGGAGGTTTTTCCCTAGGCTTCGGGGTAAGGCAGTAAAGCTCAGCCATCAGCCCATGATTATCGTACCAGCTGCCGCACCACCCGTCTGGCCGGCCAGAGGCGGAGGCAGGTGGGTAGGGGTCGCCCTAGAGGTGAAGGCTAGTTATGTAGCACTACGACTAGATTTTATGCCTTCCTAGCCAAACCAGATGTAGTAGCCTCCGACATCGTGATCATAGGTATTATTTATGTCTAACGTAGGGATGCCTTGGTACTATTTGATCCAAGGTCTACCTATTACTATTTATCTTCTCAATTTACTCCTTATTGGGATATATCTCGTGAGTCCTTGGGTGTTCCTGTATATGTGTCCATGCCAATGGGTGATTCTATTATTGTGGATCGGGTTTACTGGTTCTGTGTAGTGACTTTATGTGGATATGAGACTAGAGCGGATCTTCTAATGCTTGATATGATTGACTTCGAGGTTATCCTAGTCATGGACTAGTTGTCTCCGTACTATGCCATTCTCGATTACCATGCCAAGACTGTTACCTTGGTATTGTTAGAGTTGCCTAGGTTAGGGTGGAGAGGCTCATCTATTAGTACATCCAGTCGGATTATCTCTTTCTTGAAGGCTCGACATATGGTCGAGAAGGGTTGTTTGGCCTATCTGACTATTGTTCGAGATACCGTTGTGGAGACTCCCACGATAGATTCAGTGTCTATAGTGCGGGAGTTTCTAATATATTTCCTGCGAATATACCAAGCATGCCACTAGATCATGATATTGATTTCAGTATTGATTTGGTACCAGGCACCCAGCCTCTCTCTATTTTTCCTTATCGTATTGCTCCAATGGAGTTGAGAGAGTTGAAGAAGCAGCTTCAGGAGTTGCTCGAGAAGGGATTCATCAGGCCGAGTGTGTCACCTTGGGGTGCACCTGTATTATTTGTGAAGAATAAGGAAGGGAGTATGTACATGTACATTGCCCTCCAGCTGAACAAATTCACCATCAATAATAAGTATTTGTTGACGCACATTGATTATTTGTTTGATCAGGTTCAGGGTGCTAGAGTGTTTTCGAAGATCAATTTGAGATATGGGTATCATCAGTTGAGGATTTGTGTTTCGAATATTCTGAAGATGGCTTTTTGACTAGATATGGGCACTATGAGTTTCTAGTGATGTCCTTCGTCTTGACTAACGCCATGGCAGTATTTATAGATTTGATGAATCGGGTGTTCATACCTTATCATGACTCATTTTTGATTGTCTTCATTGATGATATATTGATCTAATCGCATAGCATGGAGGAGCATGATCAACATTTGAGGATAGTGCTTCAGACTCTGAGGGAACAAAAGGTATATGCTAAGTTCTCCAAGTGCGAGTTATGGTTAAATTACGTGTCTTTCTTGGGGAATATTGTGATAGGTGAGGATATTAAGGTGGATCCCAAGAAGATCGAGGCAGTTTAGAGCTAGCCTCATCCTACCATGGCGACCGAGATCAGGAGTTTCGTAGGGCCAGCAGGTTATTATCATCGATTTGTGTAGGGCTTCTCGTCTATTGCAGCTCTTTTTACTAGATTGACCTAGAAGGGTGCTTAGTTCAGATGGCTTGATGATTGCGTGGCGAGCTTTCAGAAGCTCAAGGCCGCATTGACTACAACATCAGTGTTAGATTTTCCCTCTAATTCAAGGATTTATACTGTGTATTGTGATGTTTCATGTGTAGGATTGGGTTGTGTATTGATGCAGGAGGGGAAAGCTATTGCATATGCTTCACGTTAGTTGAAGCCCCATGAGAAGAATTACCCTATGCACGATTTGGAGTTGGCCGCAATAGTTCATGCTCTCAAGATTTGGAGGCATTATCTTTATGGAGTGCCATGTGAGGTTTACACCAATCACTGTAGTTTGCAGTATCTATTTAAGCAAAAGGGATCTTAATCTGAGGCAGCGCAGGTGTCTTGAGTTGCTAAAGGATTATGATATTAACATTCTTTATCATCCGGGGAAGGCAAATGTGGTTGCAGATGCCTTGAGCGAAAAGGCCAAGAGCATGAGTAATTTGGCGTTCATTTCAGCAGAGGATAGGCCATTGGCTTTGAACATTCATTCCTTAGCTACCCGACGTGTGAGGTTGGATATTTCAAAGCCCAGTCCGGTTCTTGCACGTGTTATGGCACAGTCTTCTTTATTCGAGCGAATCAAGGCTCGTCAGTATGATTATCCTCACTTGTTGGTTCTTAGAGATTCAAAGCCACGGGGTGATTCCAAGGAGGTTACTATCGGAGCAGATGGTATTCTATGACTCCATAGTCGCTTATGTGTTTCTAATGTTGATGGCCCGAGCGACACAATTCTAGAGAAGGCACATAGTTTGTGTTATGACATTAATCCAGGTGCCACAAAGATGTATCGTGACCTAAGACAACATTACTTATGGTGGTGGATAAAGAAGGATGTTGTTGAGTATGTGGCAAATTTCTGAATTTCTAGCAGGTTAAGTACGAGAACCAGAGTCCAAGTGGCTTGCTTCAGCAGATGGTTATACCGGAGTGGAAGTGGAAGCGCATCACTATGGATTTAGTGGTTGGTTTGCTGCAGACATTGAGGAAATTTGATGTCGTTTGGGTTATTATCAACAAACTAACCAAGTCTGCGCATTTTATTCCGGTGATGACTACATACACTTCATAGAAATTGGCCCAGATTTATATTCATGGGATCGTCCAGTTGCATGGCGTGCCTATTTCCATCATTTCAAATAGAGTCACTCAATTCACTTTGCATTGCTAAAGAACAGTATAGAGCGAGTTGGGTACCTGAGTGGAGCTCAACACGGCCTTTCATTTGCAGACCGATAGGCAATTGGAGTGGACAGTTAAGAATTTGGAGGATATGCTTGGATTCAGGTTGAATTAGGAACACTTTGTTCCTTAATAATGGCCTACGTTGGCAGAGTTTGACTTGAGTCAAGACTTTGAGTAAACCACCTCAGAATCGAGATTTGAAGGTCCTAATAGGTTCGTAAAGTGATTTTGGACTTGGGCATATGTTTGGATTGAGTTTCAGGTGGACCGGGAGCGTTTCAACACTTATTGTTGCAAGTTGGCATCTTAAAGATTTAAAGTTTTCTAAGTTTGATTTGAAGTAGACTTTGGAGTTATCTATGTACTTTTGGGATTTCGAGTCTTGAAATAGGTTCGTATAGTGATTGGCAACTTGTGTGAAAATTTTATCGTCATTTTGAGTTGTCTAAGTATGATTCATCGTGTTCGAAGTTAGTTGGAAGAAGTTTGAAGTTTAAAAGTTGATCTATTTAGTTTTGAGGTATGATTCTTGGTTTAGAAGTTATTTTACGTTTCTCGATACTTTGAGTAGGTCTGTAGTATGTTTATGGACTTAATGATACATTTGGATGGGGTCCCGGGTGGCTCGGGTGAGTTTCGTACTACCTGGAGCAAGGTTGAAGTTGGAAACTTTTGCTGGTTTGCTGCTATATTGGTGTTCTTCGCGATCGCGAAGGGTGTTCCGCGATCAGGAAGGAATCTGGTGAAGGGGTCAGAGATTTTCTCTTCACGAATGCGAGGAGGGCCCCAAGAATACAATGGAGGACCTGGCTCCTCTTTGTGAACGCGGAGCTACCGTGAACACGAAGAAGGAAGAGGCAGGAAAATCTAGGAGGCTTAAGCCTTCGCAAACGCGGCAGTGGGACTGCGAACATGGAGGGTTGGGCGGCATGCATCGCAAATGTGACCTGGGAATCTCATCTCGATGAAGATTTTCTGGGCTGAAGGCACATTGGTCTTCACGATCGCAAGTCATTTTTTGTGATCGCAATGAAGAAATCCTTGGGTATAATGTATTTTTATTATGAGACATAGGCTCATTTTCCCCATTTTTCATTTTGCTTGAGTGATTTGGAGATCTTTGGAGTGGGGTTTTCATCAAGAATCATAAGATAAGTGATTTCTCTACCTATTATGAGTTAAATACATAGAGTATGAGTAGATTTTAACACAGAAATTAGTGAAATTTTAGGATTTGAGCACGAAATTGATTATGGAATTAGGAATAGGTTATATATTTGAGTCAGAATACACATGAAATTTACTTTTTGACTTGAGACTTGACATCTACTTGATTTACTTGTTCTTTGAGATAGCATATAGTATTTGAAGATTTCATATTTTTATTATGTTGAAGGATCATGTTAGTTACAATACTAATTTTATCGCTACTTGTGTGTTTCATGCCTGTCTATTTTCATGTACTTTAATTATTTAACCACTAGTAAGTGTCGTTGTCGATCTCTCATCACTACTTCTTCGAGGTTAGACTAGATACTTAATGGGTACGGGTTGATTTACGTACTCATACTCCAGTTCTCCACTAATTGTGCATGTACTCAGGCATGTACTTCAGGAGGTCATTCAAGCGCGTAGACGCAGTATACTGAGACTTAGTGGTAAGCTGTCCTCCATGCTTTAATATGCAGCACACAAAGTCTCCTTCTTATTATGTTTATTATTTCTATCTATTTTATTTCAAATATTAGTTATTGTGGTTTTGTATATTCTACTAGATTGCTCAAGCACTTGTGACACAGAATTTTGGGAGAGTTTTAGTGGATGTTCACGATTGTACCTAATGCTATTATCACTTTGCTTCATGTTTTATTTATACTCTGTGACTTCGTAAGGAAGAACGTGTACTTTATGGTTTCTAGATTTAATTCTATTTACTTAATGTAATTCCTAATTTTAAAAGTTTAAAAATGGATAATTAAGTTGGAGCTTCACCGTTGTCTTGCCTAACAGAATCGTTGGGCGTCATCACGGCTTATGGTGAGAATTTGGTCGTGACAAAAGTAAGAATTATCCCTAATGCATAAAAATAGAATCAAATAGTAGAGAGGGGCAAAGAAACTCCCTAAGAATCAGTCACGGGGGTATCACTAGGTGGGTCAATTCGGGTCGGCTTAGCTAACTGGATAGTATGATTATCCATGGGAGATGCCTGAGATGTGAACATGTCACACACCAAAGCAGCAGTGATGGATGCAAGGAAGGGCTCCTCAGTGTGAGTAGTAGGTGAATCCTGAGAGGTATGAGATGGGTGTGGTTGGGCGAGGTCAATCAGCATATCAAACGGCAAGCTGCCTGCCACAACTATCTTTTTCACTTCATCCTGCAATGACTCAACTAATTTCTTGTTGGCCTGGGACTTCCTCATTTTCTTCACCTGCTTGGTCAACCTCTCGGTCACTACACCATGCTGAACCAAAGTATCTATGACCACCTTATGGTTGTCTAAAATCTTTGTAAGCTTATCAAAAGTGTCAGAAGTGTCTGGCCGAATAGAGGGTTGCCCAGAAACTGCACTAGGTAGCTCGAATAACTTTGATGTAGCTGTCTGCATCCAGTTGTTGAGACTCATTAATGTTTTAGAAACCCGCAAAGTAGATAAACGGCAAGTAGGCATAGGTACAGGACTTATAGTTGGTGTAGGTAGCGGAGCAGAAACTTCTGGTGGTTCAGAATCAGTAGCCATGGCATGAGTGGAAGGCTCAGCGAAAGATGTGAGACTATTAGAGGTACCGGCAGTTGCTACTACAGGATCATCAGAATGACTAGTAGTAGTGAGAGGCTATCTGCTCTTCTTTGACTTGGGGTTCTGGGATCTTGCAGCTTGTACGGGTCAAAGGGGCCTGTTGGCTTTATCTTGGTGTCCAATGGTCTGGACTCCACCATTGCATCTGTCAAATACTCCATGATAGTGTTGGGGTAGGGGAAGGAGGTGTTTTCCCGTTGTGCTACCAAAGTCATGTTGGCCAACATCAAGGCACCCACATTAAGTGGGTACCCGGCCATGATGGATGCCACAAGCACTGCCCTCTCCAATGCTAGATGGTTTTCATTCAAACACAGATCAAGTCTGGTGCAACACAAATGTTTTCCAACCCTTTGCCTCGAAACTCGAGGTCTTGCGGAAGATTTGCTCTCCGGCACCTATCCATGGGGGAGTAGTCCCTTCTACAAGAATCTCAGGAAGCCAAGGCCAGACTTCCTCCTTCTCAGCCAGTTTGGCCAAGTAATCCTTTGGCTCCCCATCCACAAGTCCCAAATATGTGTTCAGTATTCTCTGATCAAATTTGACATTGAGGTTGCATACGTTAGTAACATTTGTCCCTTTGACAATGTGTGTTGTGTCGGCATAGAACTCCCGGACAAGATGTTCTTTGACATCAACCAACTCCTCTGTGAGCTACAACCATCCCTTTCTTTTAATGAACTGCTCTAGAAGTGTCGAATTGTACTTGTCAAGATCTTTGGTAAGGAATTTCGCTCATGATTTAAGGACATTTCTTTCTTTCCATTTTTGAAATCAATGAAAGCACTGTAGCTTAAGAATCTATATTCCCAGACCATATTATTCTTGGTCCTCTCTTGCCCATCCTTCGCAACCATTCCCCATTTTTTGTTATCATGGGCATCATCAAAATCAGAGTCAGGTGCAACTGCATTGGACTTATGGCTTGTGTTAGTTGTGCCTTGGGATGTGACTTGATATGTAGAAGGCTCAACTCAAGGCTCTGACTGCCCATGTGGTTGAGATTGCTCCTCATTGCGCTCTTCAAAATGAGCCAATGTCTTCAAACTAAGCCAATGAGTTGTCTTCAGAGGACTCCCTAGACGGGATATATGAGTCAGAGTCTGATAAGCTTCATCCTCTCCCTTGCCCATGTGGTTGAGATTTCTCTTTATTGCGCTCTTCAAAATGAGCCAATGAGTTGCCTTCAGAGGCCTCCCTAGACGAGATATATGAGACAGAGTCCAATAAGCTTCATCCTCTCCTCTACCCTGGTGTTTGCTTCTTGGCGATGAATTTCTGCATACTAGGGAAAGACACATCTACCTCTGCCTTTGCCTTAGCTACCCCGGCCCTTTTTGAAGGCTCAGCCAATCCTCTTGATCATACCATTGTCTGTTGTAACATAAAGAGATTTATCAGTGGTTATATAAGTCATTCACATGAGGTACAATATAGTTATAAGTCTAATTAGTAGTAGGTGAAAGCATAAGAACAGGGGTGACTTTTATATGAAACATGCATAGGGCTGGAAGGTTGTGTTGTCTGCAAAATTCTAACTGTGGTCCGCAAAGTGGAAGTGCGATACGTAGAATTCCAAGTGCAGAAGCACTTCAGCAATGATGCATCACTCTCTCAGAGAGAAGTTTCTAAAAGACAATGCGGGCACACTTCTGCAGCCGCAAAAATCCAACTGCGGTCCGCAAAATTAAAAGTGCGGTTCGCACTTGAGTAGAATTACTCAGGTCCCAGTGAAGAAGTTCTATGAAGGACAGTATGGACCTCTCTTGAGAGAGAAAAAATCTAACTGCGCTCCGCACAATTAAGTTGCGGCCGCAAAACTCAGGTAAATAGCCAGGTTGTTTAAACAAGCATTTATGGAGGGTAAAATTTCAATTGCGGTCCGCACAATCAAGGATCAAAGGAGATAGCCGATTTTAAACCTAGTGAACATGAAGTTTAGAAATTAATGAATCTAACGGAAAAATAAACTAGATGTATGATTTTAAAGATTAGAAACAATCCTAAACTCATTCTAAGCATGATTTCAGAAATAATTCAATTCTTAGTCTTACCCACATAGAGTAGACAGAGATGTAATGGAGATGACCTAAAAAGAAGTTAAAAATCAAAATTCAAAAGAAAATTAAACATGATTGAAGTGTGCCATACCAGAATGTGCTAGTGCAAATATGAATATTGGAATATGAGTGGATAAAGGTGGGAAATCATGTGTGCAAGTTAATCCTCAGTAAATACTCTATTGGTTAGGTCAAATAGTGAAAAGTGTAAATGGTAGACCTATTATCCTATTTATTAACCATGGTTTGGGTCAAAGAGAGAGCGAGCGCAGCTGCAAAATTCCAACTACGGTCGGTTATCTGGATGGTGAAAAGCCTGAAGTAGTGCAGTTCGCACTTATTCAAGTGCGTCCGCATTTAAGCCAACATATTTCAGTGACTTCTCTAAGGTGCTCTCCTACGGCCGCAAAAATTTTCATAGGCCGCAAAATAAGCTCTGCATTTTGGAACTATGGTTGCCACTGCATTAGGGGTCCGCAATCAAAATCTGCGGCCAGATTCCAATTTTTACTGCCCACAATCAATCTTTGCGGCTGTACAAATAACAGTGTGGTCCGCAGAAGTCTGTATAGTGCTATAACATTTGCCATCTCACAAGACCTAACACTACTAAGTGCAACAAACCTCAAATTTGATAAAAAACAATGAAAAACATCTATACTAAAAGTTGAAGAAAAGATAAAAATGAAAAGAGCTTGGGTTGCCTCCCAAGAAGCGCCTTATTTAACGCCATGGCAAGACGCAATGTCAAAGCATCCTCAACTGAAGTAAAGAACCGCCACCGTGTGGCTTTCACTAACCTTTCCCAAGTAATGCATCACTCAGTGACCATTGACTCGAAATATTTCAGTGTTCATGTTCTTCAAGCCCAATTCACCAAAGGTAGTCACACTAACAATTTCAAATGGACCATTCCACTTCGATTTGAGCTTCCCAGAAAACATTCTCAACCTTGAGTTGAGCAACAACACTAGATCACCGGCCTTGAACTTCTTGTTCCAAATATACTTGTCATCTTTTCTATTTGTACAAGGACGAACACTCATATGCATGGTACTGAAATTTATCTGATTCATTCAAATGTGCAACCCGCAAGTTAGCAGCTACATCCCAATCAAGATTTAGTTTCTTTAAGGCCCATATTGCCTTGTGCTCTAATCCACCGGGAAATGATAAGGTTTTTTGAACACCAACCGATATGGGGAATTTCTGATAGGTGTTCTGTAAGCCGTTATATATGCTCATAGAGAATCATCAAGCTTCTTAGACCAATCCAACCGATTTACATTCATCGTCTTTGACAAGATACTCTTTATCTCCCGGTTGGAGACTTCCACTTGCCCAATTTCTTGTGGATGATAAGAGGTTGTCACTTTGTCAAAAGACTTCTTGAAAACGTGTGACCATCCATCACTTATGATTGCCCTAGGAGTCCCAAACATTGTGAATTTGTTCTTCTTCAAGAAAGCCACAACACTTCTAGCCTCATTGTGGATAAAACAACGGCTTCAACCCATTTAGACACATCATCCACCGCGACCAAAATGTAGATGTTACCAAAATTGCAAGAACTCACAAAAGGGCCCATGAAGGCAATACCACAAACATCGAAGATATTAATCTCCAAGATGGTTGTAAGGGGCATCTCATGTTTCTTTGAAATCCCACTAGCCCATTGACATTCATCACATATTCTTACCAAATCATTTGCATCTTTGTAAAGTGTATGCCAATAGAAACCACAACTTAGTACCTTTGTCGCCGTTCTTGTTCCCCATGGTGACCACCATGAGGTGAAGAATGGACAGTCCCAAGAATATCACTTTGTTCCTCATCCAGCGCATATCTCCTAATCACCCCATCCGTGCAAATTTAGAAAGGTAAGGTTCATCCCAATAATAATCTTTGCAATACCTCTTGATCTTCTTTATTTGGTTTGACGTGAACTCTTCTGGAATGATACCGCTTAAAATGAAATTAGCCAAATCCGCGAACCATGCTACCTCTTTCATTGAAAGTTCCAAAAGTTGCTCATCAGGAAAAGAGTCATTGATCTCAAGGTCATCATGTGGTCTCCCCTCCTCCTCCAAACGAGATAAGTGGTCTACCACTTCGTTTTCACTTCTCTTCTTTTCTTGGATGTCAATATCAAATCTTGCAATAAACGCACCCATCTCATACCGAGCTTTCGATTCCTTTTTACTCATAAGATAACAAAGTGTCGCATAATCCATGTGTACAATGACTTTATAATCAAATACGGGCGAAATTTCTCAATAGCAAACATAATGTCAAGTAAATCTAGTATAGTTGACTTAGGCACTATTTATGGTCTTACTAGCATAGTAGACTGGGTGAAAACTTTTGTTGATACATTATCCCAAAATAACCCCAACCGCTATATCGCTTGCATCACACATGAGCTCAAATGGTGAACTCCAATTTGAAGATGTAATGATAGGAGTTGTTGTTAACTTGAGCTTCAATTTTTAAAATATCTCATACAATCATCATTCAAATGGAACTTGGCATCCTTCTCAAGGAGTTTGCACAAAGGATTCACCACTTTAGAAAAATCTTTGATGAAACTCCAATAAAATCTTGCATGGTCCAAGAAACTCTGCACACCCTTTACCGAGGTAGGAGGTGAAAGCTTGGAAATCACTTCAATATTCTCCTTATCCATTTCAATACCATCCTTTGAAATTTTATGTCCAAGGATAATGGCTTCCTCAACCATGAAATGACATTTCTCCCAACTGAATACCAAGTTCGTTTCCTCATATCTAGTTAACACCTTGTCCAAATTAGCAAGAGAATCATCAAATGAACCACAACAACCGAAAAGTAATCAATGAAGACCTTAAGGTAGTCTTTCACCATGTCCGTGAAAATAGCCATCATACACCGTTGAAAATTTATCGGTGCATTGCACAATCCAAAAGGCATCCGCTTAAAAGAAAAGGTACCATACGGGCATGTAAAGGTGGTTCTCTTGGTCTTCCGGTGCAATAATAATTGGATTGTATCCTGAATAACCATCTTAAAAGCAATAGAAAGAATGGTCGGTCAACCTATCAAGCATTTGATCCATGAATGGGAGGGGGAAGTGGTCTTTCCTTGTGACTTTATTGAGCTTTCAATAATCCATACAAACCCTTGAACTGGTGACCGTTCTTGTAGGTATCAACTCATTCTTGTCATTGGTAATAACTGTCATGCCCCCCTTCTTTGGGACACATTCTTCGGAGAAGTCCATGAACTATCGAAAATGGGATAGATAACCCCGGCATCCAACCACTTGATAATCTTCTTTTGACCACCACGTGCATTGATTCATTGAGTCTTCTTTGATGCTTAATAGATGGTTTAAAACATCCTCTAACTTGATCTTATGCATGCAAAATGCGGGGCTTATACCCAAAATATCCACCAAAGTCTATCCAATAGCTTTCTTCCTCCTTTGTAGGACCACAAATGTGGAATCCACTTGCACGCTAGTCAAACAAGAAGAATAGTAAAGTAGAACAAGGGCCAATAAACTCATATCAGAGGTGGGGTGGCAATGGCTTCAACTCCAAGGTAGGTGGCTCTTCGATTGAAGGCTTTGTAGGAGGAGTCTTCCTATTTTCAAGATCCAATGATAACTTTCAGGGTGCATAGACACTAATATCATCAATAATGACATCGGTCACCAAATCCACTAAAGAGCACACCTCGTTGCTATTTGATTGGTGCATAGACTTGCACACATAAAATGCCACTTGCTCATCACCAACCCGGAAAGTGAATTCTCCGACTTCTACATCATAAAGGACCTTACTTGTAGCAAGTAAAGGCCTTCCAAGAATGATAGGCACTTCATAATCAATCTCACAATTTAGAATAACAAAGTCCACTGGAAGAATGAATTTATTAACTCGGACCGATACATCCTCAACCACACCCAATGATTTTCATTGTGCGATCGGCCATTTGTAATTTCATAGATGTGGGTCTTGGTTTTTCGATCCCTAAAGTTTTGAAAATCGAATGGGTCATCAAAATGATATTCGCCCTAAGATCCCATAAAGCTTTAACAAAACTAACATTTCTAATAGTATAAGGAATTGTAAATGCGCCGAGATACTCCAACTTAGGAGCCATGGAATGACCAATAGCACTAACTTGATGAGTGACCTTGATTGTTTTAAATTTTATTGATCTTTTATTGGTCACAATATCTTTCATAAACTTATCATAACAGGGTATTTGCTCCAAAGCTTCCACCAATAGAACATTAATAGAGAGATCATTGATCATTTGAATAAACTTCTTGAATTGATTTTTACCATTTTGCTTAGCAAGTCTTTGAGGGTAAGAGGTGGAGGCTTTGGAAAGGGTGCCTTGACATTTTGCACCACTAGACCTGGAATGTCAATGATATATTCCCAAGACGGGTTCAGGTCCTCTTGGGTCTCTTCCACACTATCCCCAATGTCAATCTGAACTTCATCATGTATTTGAACATCATTTTTGTAGGGCTTTCTCATCTTGGATCATTTGATAATCATCTACAATTCACTTTTCATTTGAGGTGGGTGTATTCCTGCCTCTTTCACTTCTTGTGATAACCTCCATGGCATGTACCGTATTGTTACCATCCTTTGGGTTCACTACCGTATCACTTAGTAATGCACCCTTAGGTTGAGTATTAAGAGCTTGAGATATTTTCCTCATTTGGACTTCAAGATTCCGAATCGATGTGGTATGAGAAACAAGTTGATCATCCGAATGCGCATTCTTTTCCATCATTTGCTTGAACATGTACCGAATACGACCCTTTTTACTGCTTGTAGAACTTGAACTATGGTAACGGTAGGGAGTGGGTTGCTTGGTTGTTGGTACATTGTGGGTCTTTGGAAACCTAAACTCTTATTTGCGTGATTGTTGTTGTTCTCCCAATTGCCTTGACTAGTACCTCCCCAGTTCCCTTGGTTGTTGTTATGCCAACTTCGTTGATTGTTGGAACCCCAATTTCCTTGGTTATTTTAAGATCGCCATTGATTTTGATTGGAACCTTGAAAATTGCCCCCTTTCCCTTGATAATTGTTCACAAATTGAACCTCCACCTCTTGCTCTTGATAAGAGTCATCTTGGTCATAACCACCATCATCTTATGCATAAGCCTCTACTTGGGGTTGAAATTGGGGACCTTTAGTTTGTTTCTTATTGGCCAAAACACTCACCCCTTACATGGCATGGACTTGCTTTGAAGCTTGAGTTTGATGGAGTTGAGCCTTAGAAAAATGAGTCATAGTAGTGGTTAATTCTGTGATAGCTTGCCAATGGTCTTTCAACAGCGCCAAAAATTAATCACGTCCAAGTCACATCCCAATAAGGGATATGAAACGTTCGTTAGCAATAATAATTACCCAACGCGAGTCAGGGTCGAACCTCAAGGAGCTTAATAGGGTGTTATAGTAAATTAAGCGAGCAACTTGATATAACTCAATTTATCTTTCAAACAAAAGTGGTGTATCAACTTTACTAATTATACTAGGATGTTTTGTGAAGTAAACTAGCAAACACATAAAGTCAATTATGCTTGCTTGAAAAACCGGGGCTTTTATGACTCTCAATACTCAAGTACTCACTCAATAACTCTCGATTAAGGAGTGATTATGCCCAATTTAGCTTTCTCAAGTTCAAATGGGTAGCTATAGAGTAATTGATTATGGCCCAAGTTAGATTATCACTATCTCTAGTTCAAATATGTTAATTAAACTAATCAATATTTCTACTAGTTTAATTTTTTGTTAACCAAGTTTTTCGAGATTAAGTTCCTCTTTCTCAAGTAAGAACAAGGTCAAAAAGACATGAATCAATATTTGCAACCATCAATTCTAACTTTAAAGCATAAACAAGGGTAAATAATATTTAACCCAATCAATAACAAGCATATTATTAATGAACTATAAGATTTAAATACTAGGGTTGGATCATAACCCTAGATAAAAGTCTAGCTACTCATAATAAAAAAATATAGGAAGATGAAAATAAGAAGAAATCAAATACATAAAATTTATTAAAAAAAAATGGAAGATCTTCTCCAATTGCTCAAAATAGCTAAAAGTAAGTAACTTCTAGCTGCTATAGTGAAAAAAGGTCCTAAAAAGTAATAAAGTTCTGTTTATAGGGCTTCTAAAGTCTCTCACAAAAATACCCTTCAGAGGGTTTTGCGATCCGCACTTGCTGGGTTGACATTGCCTATGCTTTTAGTGGTTAAATTTGGCGGTCGTACTTCAGCTTTTGCAATCGCAGATCAACTTTTGCGGCCGCAATTTGAGTTTTGCGCGCCACATTTGAGGAGGCTTTAGAATTGTCCAATTGATCAATCTCTGATCTTTCAAGTTTGTCAGTACGAACCTGTTTTGCGGACCAGTGCGACCGCACATTTTTTTCTGCAAACCGCACTTTTGCCTAAAGTTCGGAAGCTTTAGTTCTCCTTCTACGGCCGTATTCTTTTGCGGACCGCAATTGCTTTTGCAGCCGCAGTTGTAGTTATGTGGATCGCACTTTTCTCAACACTTCTCCTCTTCACTGAATTTGGCTAGAATCATCTTATTTTTGAATTATTTGTCTACATTGAACTTATACTTTCCAGCACACCTGCAATTCAACCATTTTCAATAAATTAAGGGACAAAATCAGTATTTTCGGGCTAAATATTATAGCAAGAAGCACTAATAAGTGGTTAAAATTCACACTTATTAGTAAGTTCTTCAACTCTGAAATTTCAATCAAATCTTCCTCTCTTAGTACAATTTTGATACATATCCGTAACTTTATGTATAAAGATAGTATTTATAACTTAATACAAATTTCATACAGCGATTCATACAGTATACAAATAATTTTCGACTTTCATACAATATTCAAACAAAAAAAAGTAAACTACAACAGAATACAACTTAAATACAATTTACATGCAACTAAAATACAACTTTAATAAAATTTTAATACAATTTTGTATGTATATTGTATGTCATATGTTCTTCTTCTTCTTCGGCGACTTTCAATCTGAAATCCAGCCAAAACCAACTCTAATATTACCAATCATTTGCAACAACAACCAATCCAAATAAATAATATTTTTTTTAAATCCAAATTCGAATTCAAAGCTTCAAAACTTTTTAATGGCTGTCAATAGTGGAGAGTCAAATACCTTCAAAATTTATTGATTGGCAATTTCAATTTGAACACCAATTGTATAACATGAAAGAAAATTGCTAAGTTAAAACTCTATAGTAAAATAATTGAAATCCATTAATGAATTCTCTTGGGGGGGGGGGAGGATAAAGTAGATGAGAAAAGAGAGAAAAATAAAGAAAATCGAAGGAAGAAAAATAGGGTTGGGGAAAGAACATAGAAGGAGAGAGAGAGACGAATAGGGAAAAACTGATATTCCCTATTCAATTCTTAATATAAAGGGATACTCATTTAATACTAATTTGTATAAAATTGGTAAATTATATATCAACTTGTAATTAAGTTAAACTTCAATAGTGAAGGTAAATAAATTTCAAAAGTAGTATAGATAAGTAAAAATTTCTCAACCAAATAACTAATAGAAAAGGAATAATCGGTGAAAATTTCAAGATTTATCCTAGTTCGACCCAAACCAATGGCCTACGTCCAATCCCCTAGACTCTTAACAGCTTGTTTGGATGGTTGTTACTTGTTGTGTTGTATCGTATTGTTACTTTAAATACAATATTTATTTTAATTGTTACTTAAATGTTATTGTATCGTATCGCTAAATCCATCGTTACGTAATGACGAAAAGTGTCACATTATGGAACATCCGATTTGGTATGGTCGCGTCGTTTCCTTTTTTTTTTCCTCTCATCTTGTCCTTCCTTATGATTAAATAATCATATTTTATCTTTTACCCTACTTTTTAATATGATAATTATATCTCGTACCTTATTTTTTCTTTATAATATTGCAAGTTTATTTTTTATATTGTTGGTGCATGACATCATGAAATGACGGCAAACAATACAATCTATTCAAATATTATATACATCAAAACGATACAATATAATAAAATATTATATGATACATTATGAAACGATACATAACAATCATCTAGACACTGAGTAGTTTTCACACGAGCGCCATGGATTTAACATTTCGAACACGCTCACCACAACAAGGTGGGTTGCTCTGATGGTAAGCACTCTCCACTTCCAACCAAGAGGTTGTGAGTTCGAGTCACCCCAAGAGCAAGGTGGGGAGTTCTTGGAGGGAAGGATGCCGAGGGTCTTTTGGAAACAGCCTCTCTACCCCAGGGTAGGGGTAAGGTCTGCGTACACACTACCCTCCCCAGACCCCACTAGTGGAATTATACTGGGTTGTTGTTGTTGTTGTATATATATATATATAAAAGTAATAATTTTACACTTGCTCACCGCCAACAAACAATATGCGCGCGTACACAGTACACTTGTTCTCACTTGACAACACAAAAGCATGGGCGGATCCACCTTTATGGGTGGGGGTGGCATGGCATTCCGTCTGTGAGGTCCAAGGTTAAATATTAGGGTTTGCCACTTGCTGAAAACACGATTGTTAAATATTTCCGTCTGTGAGGTCCAAGGTTCGAATCTAGTTTGAGTCACTAAATATTATTGGTTTGCCCAGCTAGCTTCATTTTCTTTTACTTTCTTTCTTTTGTTATTCTTCTTTTCCTTTTTATTTTTTCTTTACCTTCTCTATTCTATTTCTTTTTGTCTCTTACGTGAGAGTAAGAACATAGGAATAAACCATCAAAGGATGTGGTGCAGTGGATGTGACTGCTCTTCCCTTAATCAGAGGTCTCGGGTTCGAGCCCTAAGTATGGAAAAATCCTTGGTAGGGAGCGCTTTCCCTCGAATGGGGCCTTACGCAGTGCGAATCCGGATATAATCGGGTTTCAATGTGGGTACTGGACACCGGGTGGGAAACCAAAAAAAAACACAGGAATAAGAAATTTGCGAGTTCCTTCTTACAAGTTTGATTAACTTTCTGCTTCATTGGCGATTCCAAATTGAGGTCAAACTAAATTTTTATTTTCTTTTTTGGTTTATTATATCATGAAATATTATGATTCTTTATGGTTGTTCAAGCTAGTTTTGTGTATAAATCATTCAAGAAAAAAAAGCATCTTGGAGAGAGTAATCTTGTATTTTTTTTTATCTAAGTGCTAGATTTAAGCTACCTTACCTTGACAATTGATTGAAATACAACACAATAGGAACAATGCATTCGCATCATTAGTACGCCTATCTCAAAATATTTGGATAGGAAAGAAGTTAGAATATTTTTACTACCACTAGGCACTAATTGTGCAGGAGAATAATAACGCACTAATGAAACAATCTTGAATATGTGGACAGGTAGGCTGGATAATTAGCTCAAAATATTTGTCACTTGATTTTCACAAGTGTAAGCTCAATTGAGTTAATGTTATTGTTCTCAGTTGACTTGATTTTAATAATATACATTTCTCCCTTAAAAGGGAAGGCTTTATATACTCCTGATTTTGAAGCTCTGTACCTTTTCCTTCCAAGTCAATTCAAAATTTCAGCAGATTTTGCACAACAACGTTAAAAAGGTAGTAAACCCAAGATTCCTCGGCCCAAACAGGTTGATTCTCAGCTACTCCTATTTTCATGCTGTACTAACTTAGCCTAATTTTTAATTGAGTTTTTTTACATACTTGATCCTTTTTTAACTATTATTTTAATAAATAGCATCATTTATTATTTATTTCATAAAGAGTACTTTTTTTTCATTAATAGCATATTACAAAAATTAAGCCCAACATTCATCTTCTTCACTCCATTTTTTAAAATATGATGCATATGTGAATATCACTTATATTCAAGATGTATTGATTTATGCGTCTTTTATACTTTGTATATCAAGTATCACTTTAATTCAAAATATATTTTTATGTATATAATTTTTGTATATTTATTTGTGAAGTGCCATCTTATTTAAGATGTATTTTTAATGTATATTTTAAGTGCCATTTTAATTCAGGATGTATTATATATATATATATATATATATATATATATATATATGTTTTGTATATTTATATGCCATCTTGATTATATTTAATATATATGTTTTTATGTATATTTTACATGTCTAAGTGTCATCTTAATTGAAGATGTATTTTTTATGTATATATTTTGTATATTTTATATGTGTTAATTCAATTTTTTTTATATACAATTTGTATATATTAACGTATATTATTATCGAAGTAAGATCTTTATGTTAAGAAAGGAAGAAAGAAAGAAGAGAAAAACTTAAGAAAGATAATTAAAAAGAAAACGAATGGAACAAATTTAGAAAATATATTGGCTTCGTTAGAAACAAAATTAAGAAGATGATGAAAAAGAAGGAAAGCTAATAGATAAAGGAAAAAAAATGCATGATTTTTGTACAAAAAATTATTGACTTTCCATTCAAATTGCTTATGTTTAGAGATTAATAATTAATATTCCTATTTTAGTGGAACTGTGTGCTATAAATATTAATATTTTCCTGTCACAACTGTAATATTGGATTTCATGCTATGAATTTGTTATATTTGTTTTTAAATTGTGACAGTTATGTAAAGTTCCCTAGTTATAATGTCAATATTCCAACTATTTATCCAAGTAGACATTTTTATCGAAGCATAATTGAAAGAGAGAAAAACTAAAATCACATTCATCAATAAATCATCTATGACAAAATCATTCTTCGGAATAGAGATAAAAGACAAGGAAAAGTCATTTATGAGTGGAGCGTGAAATCAGTTAAGCATTTAAATATATAACGATTTCCTAAAATTTAAGAACATGGGTAGGATAACTGTTAAGGATTTTTATTATAAATGTAAATATGTAACTGCTAGAAATGTTAATCAAGTGTTACTGCTATGACATTGTAAAAAATTTTAAAATATTGGACAATTATGTTTTTTCCTCAAATTAATTCGTAACTACTGGATAATGTTCGGATTGCTGAAAAACGATTAAAGATGGCATTTGGGCCGACTTTAAACTATTATAATAATGAAGACGGTCCAACTAGTTTGAATATGGTTTTGTAGGAAGAAGAAGTTTTGGGCCTAAAGGTACAGGTCCAAGTCAACAATTAATGGCAAATTCAAGAGTTACCCTCGGGAACCAATGGGGCAAAGATACCAAAACATTGCAGAAGTATAACCCATTTTGGGGTGATCTTCAATTCTTGACCATCGCTTGTTCCATCGGCAGAATTTCAAGATCAAAAGTTAAAAGTTTTGTCTATGGGATAAGCGAGGGACAACACTTGTTAAACTTAAAATTATGTCATATGGTAAGCGGGAACAAAAATTCAAGACCATCCACTTTGAGGGCTATTTGTGTACTGCGCTTTGCTTGGTCCAACTGATGAATGGTTACATATAAGTCCCGACAAATAATACTTAGGGTGTGTTTGGTATAACGAAAAATATTTTTCAAGAAAATATTTTCTTGGAAAACAAGCAGTAATCTTACTCATTTTTCCGATGTTTGGTACGCAAATTAAGGAAAATAACTTCTCAAGAGTATTCATAAATAATTTAGATATAATAAACATGAAACCATAAACTTTCGAACCAACAACCTTCCGAACCCACAAATTCCATAAACTTCCGAACCACTAAACTTTCGAACCCGTAAACTCTATAATTTTTAAACCCGCAAACTTCCAAACACTTAAACCTCCGAGCTCATAACTTTGGAACTCGTAAAATTTTTCAAACCTGTAAACTGAAAAATAAAAAAACCAGTACTGAAAATATAGAAAAAAAATATTTTTTGCCGGGGGGAAGGGGGGCGTTTGGGGGAGGGTGGTTCAGAAAAAAAA
>AWOL01S0027573.1:15267-40012 GCA_000715115.1 Nicotiana otophora | reverse complement strand
GGTGGGAGAGATGGGGAAGCGGTTGGGGTTAGGTGTGAGGGTAGATGGAGTTTTTAAAAAATATTTTCCTAACGTTTTCTACGGAAGTCATTTTCCTCCAATTTCAGAAAAATATGATATCTAGAAAAATATTTTCTAAACTATTTTGTGCAACCAAACAGTGGAAAATGAGAAACTATTTTCCGGAAAATATTTTACGCCATACCAAACACACCCTTAGTGGAAAAATTCCAGCTATATGCAGTATCTTTGACCTTTTCCTTGCTCTTTCACTATTCCTTCCTCCCTAACGGGTTCCACTCTGAATTTTGGCTGAATTATACTCTGGAAATTCAAATCTATAACTTCAGTTGACTATGATTTATTAAACATGCTTTACTTACAAGCTGCTCATATATGTGCACTTGTAAGTAACTCCCTCTAACAAACTTTAATTTCTAACAAATTAACGCTTCCACTAACTTCATCGTAAAAAATGCACGTACCGCCCTACTTTGCCGTCCCCATTTAACTTATACTCATATTTTTAAAATTATTTAATATATACCCTAATTTTAACAACTTCAAACGCCTCATCTTCTTCCTCCTGACCTATGCACTCCTTTCTTCCTCCTCTTCTTGTCTATCAAATTAACTTTTCAACCATTACTTTAATATATTCACTAAGAAAATGTGAAGTCAAATTAACAACTAACCTACATTTGATCAAATACTGTCATAAAATACCAAAACAGAGTATTGTTATTGTTCTCTATTTGAATTCAGAAACCCTGTCAACAGAAGGTAAAACGTGGGCTTCTGCAAATTTTACAATCCTTTATTTTGCAAGCTCGAGATACAAATCCAAATGCATCGAGAGCGCAACAGATACTCTCTAGTTCATCTTGTTATGTGTTTATCTCATACCGAATATACAGAAGTTCCAAATCCAGTATGAAGAACATGAAGAATTCCCTATGAGGAAAAGCCCGATGTGATGCCAAACCAGCTCTTAGTTACACTGAAAAGTTAATTTGTCGTGAAGTTTGCACTATAAATTGAAGAACTTCAGACTAATTTGTCTGAAATTTGCACTACGAAGTCAGGGAAAACTGAAGTTTGCCCTTGCACTATGAACTGAAGTTCCTGAAGTTTGCACTACAAATTGAAGAACTTTAGACTAATTTGTCTGAAGTTTGCACTATGAAGTGAGGGAAAACTGAAGTTTTCCCTCGCACTATGAACTGAAGTTCCTGAAGTTTGCACTACAAATTGAAGAACTTCAGACTAATTTGTCTGAAGTTTGCACTATGAAGTGAGGGGAAACTGAAGTTTGCCCTTGCACTATGAACTGAAGTTCCTGAAGTTTGCACTACAAATTGAAGAACTTCAGACTAATTTGTCTGAAGTTTGCACTATGAAGAAGTTTTCCCTCGCACTATGAACTGAAGTTCCTGAAATTTGCACTACAAATTGAAGAACTTCAGACTAATTTGTCTGAAGTTTGCACTATGAAGTGAGGGGAAACTGAAGTTTGCCCTTGCACTATGAACTGAAGTTCCTGAAGTTTGCACTACAAATTAAAGAACTTCAGACTAATTTGTCTTAAGTTTGCACTATGAAGTGAGGGGAAACTGAAGTTTTCCGTTGCACTATGAACTGAAGTTTACGTGATTGCCTTTGCAAGTCAGGCCAAACTTCAGGCAAAAATATCTGAAGTTTTGCTTTGATAAGGCTACACTTTAGGTAAAAAATTCTGAAGTTCAAACTTCAGACATAAATTTTTGCTACTTCAGGTCCATATGCCTGAAGTTACCCGAATAGTGGGTACGCTTGTAATTTTCTTTGCAAAGCGGGTATAGGTTAAAATGTTACCCAAAAACTGGGTACAGATAATCCTCCAACTTCATCAGAACAAGTAAAAGCCCTTTTATACAACCCAATCCAAATAAAGTTAAATTTACTTAAGCCATGCAATTGAATTTAAAAGAGAATTTAATTCGTAATTTGATCAGCTTGATGTATATAAATGGTTTTTTAAGTTTGTAATTGACTTCTGTCTCAGCACTGTCTGAGCCAAGGGGAAAAAAAACAAAGCAATTGATCAATTAGATTCTCATACATATATATACAAAACAAAAACTATCCTTTTTTTTTCGTTGACAAACAAATAACTACTACGTAGTACAATTTATATCTCGGCTTGGGGAGTGACAACTGCAGTTACTACGCATCTATGCCGCCTGTACCAAAAAAGCTAAGGATGCAAAGGAAGCTAAACCCAAAATTAAAAATATAATTGCTAAGTATAACTTAGACGTGGAGCTAATTTTGTCGTGAATCAAAGATGTATCATAGTTAGAATTTGGAAGAAAAGGTAGAAAAGGAGGTGAAGATGGTACATAATTTCCCCTATATTCTAAAATGGCGGTAGTAGTTGTTGTATTATCATAAGTCTGCCAGATAAGGCCATTGACATATTCTCTGGCAGCCATGTAATAATGATCTGGCTGCTGGTTCGTCTCCAAGATGCAGTCGAACGATTGTTGTACACTTAAACTCGAAATAGTCACTTGTAAATGGATTTTTTACAGGGCGCCCGTCCATTGCAACTACTGTTAGATTGTGCATCGCGATACCAAAGACGGGAGTTTTGTTCACTGCTGCGTTCACAATCCTCAGGAGATACGTCTTTCCTGTGTCCACTGCTATCTTGAAAGTTCCTATGTCCATATAAGGGAAACAAAAGTTAATTTAGCTTTAATATAAAGAATTATACAACGAATTAGCAGTTGGGTTCCTACCATTATCAGAGCAAGGGTAAAAATCTCCAGGCTGACCGTTTATAGTGAAAGCATCAGAATGCATGATATTGCTGCCTGATGCAATATATTCAAGTACAACCTCCTTGAGATCCTTTTTCCACCATTCACCTGTGTGAATCAAACAAATAAATCGAAGTATATATGTTAAAATTTGAGAGAAACTAAACCATTTACTGGGAAATGTACATAAAATGATAGGAATATCAGCATGAGGCTTGGGAAAAGGATAAGAAATTCCAGGCATGGGATATACAACAATTGCACCATGAACTGTGGCGCTTTGCCAGAAATTCATGGCATGCCACCATAGTGTCCCTTCGTCGTCATGGTCAGATATTGTGATGTTTTGGCGTACTTTTAATTGTCCCTGGTTGGATTAACCATATTAATTGTCTTTCATGCCTCTGATCTGACCTCAAGTATCTTCCCTCACGCCTGCAACTTTATTTTAATTTGGAACAACAACAGATGAAATTTTGAGTTAGAAGATATATACTAGTATGAGTATTATAATGTGCTAAGACAAACAAAAAAAACAGTAAGACAGAATAAATTAGAAGAAGTGTGATGGAGTAATATATATATATATATATACCAGAAGATCGTAAGGTTGTCATTTCGTTTGTTTTCGAAATCCACAACCAGCGTTTCTCCTGCGTGAGCATATATCCTGTTCGTGGGTGCCGGAAATTTTCCATTAACGGTGAGAATATTCTTTGTTTCACACAGCCTCGTGAAAGAAGCTTCCTCAACCTGCATGCCAAGTGCCATGCATGAATTTGTAATATGGCTAATTTTTTATGACATTTGCCATGACATAATATCCATTATAATAAATTTGTGGTTCATGACATTTGCCATGACATAATATCCATTATAACAAATTTGTGGATCATGATATTTGCCATGACATAATATCCATTATTAGGCTAAGGATTTCTTGCTATAAATAGAGGAGTTTCTCCTCATTTGTAGATACACCAACAAGACTTGAGTCTTCATTTCTTGTTTCTTCCTTTCTTCCTTTATTAAGAGTGTTTTGTATGAGAGTTAGTGTTGGGAAGCACTTGTGTGAACCCTTTCTTTGGAGTGATCTTGTGAGGTTATTCTCTTAGGGTATTTGGGATTAATTAGAGTGTTTACTCTAATTTTGTACTCTCTTTTGTACTCTTATTGTTATAGTAAATTGCTCCTCTCCGCTTGTGGACGTAGGTCACTTTGACCGAACCACGTTAAATTTGTGTCTTCTTTATCTACTTTAATTGTCGTTGTTATCAACTTCCATTGTCTTTGTTATTGCCATTATACCGTTGTTTGGCTATATTCCGCACTACCCGGGTTCCCGATCCTAACAAATTGGTATCAGAGCCGGATCTAACCGGGTTTGTTTCAGTAGCCAATATGACTCTAACAAAGACCTATGTTGAGAAATTTGACCGAAGTGCAAACTTCGGAATGTGGCAATTAAAGATGGAAGCTATCCTAATTCAGGATGGCTTAGACTTGGCGTTGCAAGGAAAGGAGAAGAAGCCGGATAAAATGACGGATGAGGAGTTTGCCGTCATAGACAAAAGGGCAAAAGCAGGTATCATTTTAAATCTCTCAAATGAGGTTTTACGTGAAGTTTCTATTGAAACCACAGCTAAAGGCATGTGGGAAAAATTGAAAACTTTATATATGAAAAGGACGGTGGAAAATAGACTTTACCTGAAGCAGAAGCTTTATACAATTCGTATGAGTGAAGGTACCTCTATTCTCTCTCATCTTGACACCTTTGATTCCATTCTTATGGATTTGAGTAATATAGATGCTGAAATTAAAGATGAGGATCAAGCTGTGTTACTGCTTTGTTCTCTACCCCCATCTTTTAAGCATATAAGAGATACTATGCTTTATGCAAAGGATAATATCTCTTATAAGGATATTAAATCTATCTTAAAATCAAAAGAACAGATAGATAGTGATATTACTGGGGAAGCTAGTGGAACTCAAGCGGAAGTTGGCTTGTTTGTTAGGGGCAAATCCGACTCCAATTCCAGATACAATAATTTAGAGTGTCGCTATTGTCATAAGAAAGGTCACAATATCTCTGAATGCTATAAACTGAAAAATAAAGAAAAGCACAAAGAAAGAAAAAATGAGCACAAAAATACTGACACCGCCGAAGCTAGTGTAGCAACTGATGAGGTTGAGGGAACTATATTTTTAGCAACTGAAACTAGTTTCAGATTAGACAATGAGTGGATTTTAGATTCCGGTTGTTCATATCATATGTGTCCTAGAAGGGACTTGTTTTCTACATATGATTCAGTTGCAGGTGGAGTTGTCCAATTGGGTAACAATGTTACTTGTAACGTTATTGGCAAAGGTACAATTCGGGTCAGAATGCACGATGATGTGGTGAGAACTCTCACCGATGTTAGATATGTTCCTGAGTTGAAGAAAAATCTCATCTCTTTGGGCACTTTAGAATCCCTTGGGTGCAAATTCACTGGTGAAGGTGGAGTTCTGAAAATTTTTCAAGGTGCTCGTGTGATCATGAAAGCACACAGATCTGGTTCGTTGTATACTTTATTGGGATCCACTGTTATAGGCCCTACTACAGTTTCGGTATCAGACAATTTATCTGATTTTGATGGCATTAAATTTTGACATATGCCCATTGGGGCTTTTGCGGAGAAGGTGGAGCAAGTTTACTATATCAGCCAAAATTAGGCCAAGGTGGAGATTTGTAATATGGCAAATTTTTAATGACATTTGCCATGACATAATATCCATTATAATAAATTTGTGGTTCATGACATTTGCCATGACATAATATCCATTATAACAAATTTGTGGATCATGACATTTGCCATGACATAATATCCATTATTAGGCTAAGGATTTCTTGCTATAAATAGAGGAGTTTCTCCTCATTTGTAGATACACCAACAAGACTTGTCTTCAATTCTTGTTTCTTCCTTTCTTCCTTTATTAAGAGTGTTTTGTATGAGAGTTAGTGTTGGGAAGCACTTGTGTGAACCCTTTCTTTGGAGTGATCTTGTGAGGTTATTCCCTTAGGGTATTTGGGATTAATTAGAGTATTTACTCTAATTTTGTACTCTCTTTTGTACTCTTATTTTTATAGTAAATTGCCTCTCTCCGCTTGTGGACGTAGGTCACTTTGACCGAACCACGTTAAATTTGTGTCTTCTTTATCTACTTTAATTGTCGTTGTTATCAACTTCCATTGTCTTTGTTATTGCCATTATACCGTTGTTTGGCTATATTCCGCACTACCCGGGTTCCCGATCCTAACAGAATTCAAGAGTCATACAACACAGAAAAGAATTTTGAGGAAAAGATCATTGTACACTTACAACGAAATATGAAATATTCTGAGCTGAAGCTAGCTGATCATGAAGAATGCCGGCGGTCACAAGACTCATAACCATGAATATACTGTAGTAATGGCCGTTCCTAACTACAGTTCCCATCGTTTTTGTAATGATTAATTTGCTGCCTTTTGTTATGGTGAATACTAAATGTGGCACAAGGGAAAAGGACGATTCAAAAAGATAGACTGGTCGATCGGTAAGCACCCTCCACTTCCAACCAAGAGGTTGTGAGTTCGAGTCACCCCAAGAGCAAGGTGGGGAGTTCTTGGAGGGAAGGATGCCGAGGGTCATTTGGAAACAGCCTCTCTACCCCAGGGTAGGGGTAAGGTTTGCGTACACACTACCCTCCCCAGACCTTGTTTGTTGTTGTTAGACTGGTCGATCGGTGAGGAAAAGATTTTGAAATCACAAATACAGAAGAGAGCCCATTTCTCTTGGAGAATTTTAAATTGTGTCAAATTTTAATGAATCGAGGAGAAGGTATATATATTTAAATTACATATATTTTCCTTGTTATAACCTTACGTACCCCATCAGCTGCAAAAAGGATTCCGGGAAACCATCCTAATCTGGATATATATCTAGAACGGCATTGAAGTTCTGAAAATGTCACTTTCAACGCTAATAAAAATTTATAGAAAAATAGAGCAAGCGAATGCGATTGATTTCACATTGAAGTAATAGTAGCTGCTATATTAACCATAAAAAGAAGAGAAACTTGTAAGAATTACAGTAAGAAATTTCCCATTCATACGACATTATCAGAATCACATTGACTTCCTCCTATAAGGAGGTAAAAGAGAACTAGATAATTAAATTAGAAGCACGAAATTTTCCCTACAGATGACATTAGTGCTATCAGAATATTACATTGACTTCCTCCCATTACTAGGAAAAAGAGTAAAATCCATTTTACCCCTTAACCTTTAAGTGTTGGGAAATAATAATCCCCTCACATTTTGAATAGGAAAAAGAACCCCTTTGTGCAATATTGTTTTGGTGAGAGTTTGTTTTTAAAATAATTTTTTTTTTCTCCCTCTATCCTATCAAAGGTGAAGTATAATATTTTTCATCCAAACCAATACTTGAATTTTGTCGTTCTTGCTTGTAAAATTTAAGATATTTTTCTATTATATTGAGGCCATTTAAAAATCTTGTAATGAAGAAAAAAATCTTGCATACAAAATTCAAGAAATATGTTGAACGCACATTCACCATGGATGCTTTAGCATTTCAATTTGAAGGGAAAAAGATAGGCTGAAATAGTCAATTCTCTAACATATATATTAGATGAAAGAATTGATGCTATGAGTATTAATTTATTTATGTATTTTCGTTGTATATTAAAATTATTATACTAAAACAATTATTAAACTTTTCTTATTTTGAAAATATCTTTATTGAACAGAAATTATAGTTGATAATGTCACATTTGAAAATTTATTACGGAGGTATTTTTGCATTACATCATATCTACTTAAACTATGCAGCAAGAAGGCTAAAGGGGAACTCCATAAATTATGTAGATCTTAATTGTTTGTCAGAGCTTTTGGCTATAATGAAATAACATGGTTATTCAAAAGTTATCTATTGAAAAAAGAAAAGATTTTTATTTAAAAAAATTATTTCACTGGAAAGCTATTACACAAGGGGATTTCCTTTCCCATTCAAAACATGAGAGGGGTATTGTTTCCCAACCCTTAAAGATTAAGGGAGTAAAGTGAATTTGACTCTAGGAAAAAAGAAGAGAAATAAATAAAAAGCAACAAATATTTCCTTCTATATGAAGAAACAATGATGGAAATAAAATTAAAAATTAATCTTTTTTAGGTATAAACGTTACTGTAGTTTGTTTGTGGTTTCCGAGTTCTCCGAAGATTACTTGATATTTGCGTGAAAGAAAGATGAAAGTTTCTGTTGGGAAAATTAACCCCCGCAAAAATAATATTTACGGTATACGACTATAATAAATACGGATTACTAAAATACTGTAACCAACGGTAATAATAAAAGAAATAAGGACACCAGAATTTTTTACGTGAAAAACCCTTCTGAATAAGGGAAAAATCACGGTCCGAGAAGAGTATTTGATTTCACTATAGCAAAGATTTTACAATTTGTGGTACCGAGTAAAATACCCCAAGACCACTAAACATTCAAAAGAAATAACCCTCTTTTGATATTTTCACCTCACTACAATACCGCCCAAACTCTCTATATTTTTCCTCACAGCTGCCCAAATCTTTTCTAAATTGGTTGGCTTGACAAAACCAAAAGGAAGTTTCATCTTCTTTCACATGGGCCATGGGATGGACCCAATAAATCTTCCCTTTCAGTCCCATGCACCTGAAGGAGGTAACTCCAATTTTTCATATAGAGTTCATGCCGACAAGTTCTTTGTATAGCTCAAACTTATCTCTTGGTACCACCTTGGTAAGCATATCCAAAGGATTCTCACTTGTATGGATCTTTTTGACCTGCATAGATCCATCCTCTATCCTTTCTCGAATCCAGTGATATCTCACGTCGATATGCTTCGTCCTTGCATGATACATAGTGTTTTTGCTCAGGTCTATTGCACTTTGACTGTCACAATAGACGACATACTCCTTTTGATGTAATCCAAGCTCTCGAAGGAACCGTTTCAGCCAAACCATCTCCTTGCCAACTTCAGTAGCGGCAATATACTCTGCTTCAGTTGTAGAGAGTGCAACACACTTCTGCAACTCCGACTGCCATGATATAGCTCCCCCTAAATAAGTGAACAAGTATCCTGTAGTAGATTTACGATTATCAAGATCACTTGTCATATCAGCATTTGTGTAGCCCTTCAAGACTAGAAATAATCTCCCAAAACATAAGCATTCATCTAAGGTTCCTTTTAGATACCTAAGTATCCACTTCACAGCTTCCCAATGTTCTTTTTCGGGATTATGAAGAAATATGCTAACAGTACCGACAACATGAGCAATATCATGTCTGGTACATACCATTGCATACATCAGGCTCCCGACGGCAGAGGAATATGGAACTTTAGCCATACTTTCTTTATCTTCCTTTGTTGTAGGACACATTGTCTTGCTCAACTCCATATGACCAGCAAGAGGCGTGCTAACTGGTTTAGCACTCATCATGTTGAAGCGTTTAAGTATACGTTCAATATACTTATGTTGTGACAACAACAACTTACTATTTGTCCTATCTCGGACAATCTCCATTCCTAGAATTTGTCGTGCTGCACCCAAGTCTTTCATGTCAAATGACTTGGANCATGAGCAATATCAGGTCTGGTACATACCATTGCATACATCAGGCTCCCGACGGCAGAGGAATATGGAACTTTAGCCATACTTTCTTTATCTTCCTTTGTTGTAGGACACATTGTCTTGCTCAACTCCATATGACCAGCAAGAGGCGTGCTAACTGGTTTAGCACTCATCATGTTGAAGCGTTTAAGTATACGTTCAATATACTTATGTTGTGACAACAACAACTTACTATTTGTCCTATCTCGGACAATCTCCATTCCTAGAATTTGTCGTGCTGCACCCAAGTCTTTCATGTCAAATGACTTGGACAAATCTTCCTTCAACTTGGCAATCAACTTCTTGTCTTGTCCTACAATCAGCATGCCATCCACATATAACAACAAGATGATAAAGTTATTGTTAGAGAATTTCTTATAGTATACACATGGATCTGAAAAAGTCTTTGTGTACGTTTTACTTCTCATGAATGAGTCAAACTTCTTGTACCACTGCCTAGGTGCTTGTTTCAGCCCATAAAGTCTCTTTTTCAAGTTGCACACCATGTGTTTCTTCGCCTTTATTTCAAAACTTTCTGGCTACTCCATATAGATCTCTTCTACCAAATCTCCATGGAGAAACGTAGTTTTCACGCCCAACTGCTCTACTTCAAGATCTAGGCTAGCTGCCAAGCTCAAGATTGTTCGAATATAAGTCATTTTGACAACATGTGAGAAAATTTCATCAAAATCAATACCTTTCTTCTATTCGAAACCTTTTACCACCAATCGAGCTTTGTGTCTGACCAGTTTGCCGTTTCCATCTTTTTTGAGCTTAAAGACCCACTTGCACTTGAGCGGTCTTTTGCCTTTTGGAAGTTTAACCAGTTCGTACATATCATTCTTCTGTAAAGAATTCATCTCTTCTTGCATGGCTTCCATCTACTGGATTTGTTCTGGATGAGATAGCATCTCCTTGAAATTCTCTGGCTCCCCCTTATCAGTGACGAGGATATACTCCGAAGAAGGATACCTTGTGGACTCTACCTTCTCTCTTTCAGATCTTCTCAAAGGTTGTTGTCCTTCTTCTTATTGTTATTGCTCTCCTTCTTCCTCTTGTGGACTAGGGTGCTCCCCCTGCTCAGCAACCTCTTCATCTACGCCTTTCGTGTGACATTCTTCATCTGTGGAAGGATTACGTACAAGTACAGTACGAGTAGTAACAAAGTTAGTAACTATATTATTATTATTTTTGGCCTTTGTTAATTGATCACTATCAATCCCGACCACATCTTATCTGAAGATCACATCTCTGCTTCTAATGATCTTTTTCCTTTTTGGGTCTCACAATCTGTAACCGAACTCTTCATCTCCATAACCGATGAAGACGCAGGGAATAACTTTGTCATCCAGCTTCGTTCTCTGTTCCTTCGGCACATGTGCAAAAGCTTTATATCCAAACACTTTCAGATGGGAGTAGGACACCTCTTTGTTGGTACAGACTTTCTCTGGAATGTCAAACTCCAATGGAACTGATGGACTTGTGTTAATCAAGTAACAGGTTGTGCGAGCTGCTTCACCCCAAAATAACTTAGGTAGTTTTGCCATTTTGAGCATATTTCTCACTTTTTCGACAATGGTGCGATTCATCCTTTCAGCTACACCATTGTGTTGTGATATTCCAGTAACTGTCTTCTCATTTCCAATTTCATGCCTTGAGCAGTAGTCTTCAAACTCTTTTGAAGTATACTCTCATCCATTTGTCTATCCTGAGATGCTTTAATTTTTGACATGTCTCCCTTTCCACTAGAGCATGGAATTTCTGAAATACTTGAAATACCTGGTCTTTGGTTCTCAAGAAATAAACTCACAATTTTCGTGAAGCATCATCAATAAATGTGAGAAAATATTTGTTACCTCCCATTGAATCTACATCCATTTGACCACAAACATCAGAATATACTAAATCAAGTATATTCGATTTTCTTCCATGAGTTGCTTGAAACGATACCCTGTGTTATTTTCCAAATAAACAATAATCACAAAAATTTACTGTTGTACCTTTTGCTAATGAGATGAGTGGCTTTTTGGATAGGATCTGCAGTCCCTTCTCACTCATATGGCCCAATCTTCGGTGCCATAAATCTGCAGGCATATCATCTATAGCCGCATGTAATCCATCTTCACATATCTCAATGGTTGTCTTGTACAATGTGTAGGGAGCAACTCCTTTAGCAATCACCAATGATCCATTGGTGAGTTTCCACTTCTTATTGGCGAAGTGATTCTCGTACCCGTCTCGATCTAGAGTGATCCCTGAAATTAAATTTATTCGCAGATCTGGTAAGTGCCGCATATCTTTTAAAACTAATGTGCATCCGACATTTGTCTTGATATAAATGTCGCCAACCCCCACAATCTTTGAGTGACTGGTATTTCCCATCTTGACCATTCCAAAGTCTCCTGCTTTGTACCTACAGAAGAATTCTCTTACCGGTATGGCATGGTAGGATGTTGCTGTATCAACCACCCATTCTGACTCTTGGCTTGCTAAGTGCATGCAATCCTCCTCCTTGTGAACGAAAAGAACCACTGAATCATCGTTGTGCACTACAACAGTTGTGTTGTCATCATTCTGTTGGCCACTACTCTCGCCTCGACCTTTCTTTGGGCAATCTCTTTTGAAGTGACCGTGTTGACCGCAACTGTAGTAATTTCTACCCTTTGACCGGTTCTTGTACTTTCCACGAGCTTTGGATTTATCACGGCTACTCGATGCTCTATAAAAATTTCTTCCTCTGTTTTCCATGATAAGAGCCTGCCCTTGATTTTCGGGCTTCTTCCTCATCTTATCATTGAGTAGATGGCTGATGTGACCTCCTTTAAATCGATGGTATCTCTACCATGCAGGATGGTTTTTGCCAAATTATCATAGGAAGATGGCAGCGAGTTTAGAAACATGATAGCCTTATCTACTTCAATGATTGTTTCTCCAAGGTTTGCCAGCTGCGTGATTAATCCATTGAACATATTTAAATGGGACAAGAAATTTGTACCTCCACTCATATGGATGGCATAAAGTTGCTTTCTCAAAAATAACTTTTTTATTAAGGATTTGGACATGTATAGACTTTCTAGTCTTTTTCAAATACCACATGCACTATTTTCATCCCCGAAATTATTGAGTACTTCATCGGACAAGTGAAGTCTGATTGCACTAGCCGCCTTCTTATCCATGTCTGCCCAATCCTCGGCTTTCATGGTTTTCGGCTTTGCCTCTTTACCATGTAGTGCAATATCTAACCCTTATTGGATGAGTAGGTCCTTCATCCTTCTTTGCTATATGGAGAAACCGTCATTACCGTTGAATCTTATTACTTCATATTTTATTTCTGACATTTGTTTTTGTCATAAATTAAAATTTACCATAAATAACTTTTTTGTGAATAAGCAGAACCTGTGCTCTGATACCAGTTGTTGGGAAACTTAACCCCCACAAAATAATATTCGCGGTATACGACTATAATAAATACGGATTACTAAAATACTGCAACCAACAGTAATAATAAGAGAAACAAGGACACCAAAAATTTTTACGTGGAAAGCCCTTTTGAATAAGGGAAAAACCACAGCCCGAGAGGAGCAACTGATTTTACTATAGCAAGAATTTTATAATTTGTGGTACCGAGTAAAATACTCCAAGACCACTAAACACTCAAAAGAAATAACCCTCTTTTGATTTTTTCACCTCACTACAATACAGCTCAAACTCTCTATATTTTTTCTCACAGAGTACTTTGCTTCTTACTCTGTAAATCACTCTCTTTCTCTTTCTTTGGTGTGATTACAAATGAAGATAGAGGCACCTATTTATAGTTGAAGAATGTCCATATTGATATATGCAATGACATCAATATTTACTTCAAAAGCCAGCTGCCCAAATCTTTTCTAAATTAGTTGGCTTGACAAAACCAAAAGGAAACTTCATCTTCTTTCACATGGGCCATGGGATGGACCAATAGTTTTGTCATGAAACCAGTTATTCTGATGATTGAACCCAGGGGCGGCCCATCCATAAAGCGGGTAAAGCAATTGCTTTAGGCCCCACATTTATGGGGGTCCTATTTTTTAGTTATATCTATATTATATATATAAATTAAAAAAATATATATAAAATAAAACGGGAAGTTTGAACATAAATTTGAGATAGTGGACCAAAAGTCCACAACTTTCTCAAACAAAACTTTGTTGAGCAAAGTGAACACAAGCAGACAACTGACAACGTGTGCACTGTGCACTGTGCACTAATAGCTATGCCATTATATTATATGTTATACTTTGTTCTTACTCACAAAACTTTGTTGAGCAAAGTGAAGACAAGTAGACAACGTGTGCACTGTGCACTAATAGCTATGCCATTATATTATATGTTATACTTTGTTCTTACTCACAAAACTTTGTTGAGCAAAGTGAAGACAAGTAGACAACGTGTGCACTGTGCACTAATAGCTATGCCACTATATTATATTTTATACTTTGTTTTTACTCCATTTTTTAACGGTTCAACTTCAATAGCCAACATTATCGTGGAGCTGCTGAAGTGAGGGCAACGTGACTCGGTGACTAACTGACTTTGTCGAGCAAAGTGAAAAACACTATACCACTATATTATATTTTTATACTTTGTTCTTCAATTAATCACACTCCATTCTTCAATAGCCAAAGATCAAAGCTTTATTTTGGATCTTCAGACTTCAGAGTTTAGTGTATTGAACCAGGTTCTATACACTTCAGACTTCATATCAAGCTATCCGTTTTTGAACCAGGTTCTATTATTCTATCTTTTTATTATTTTCTCATCTAAAATTTAATATTTTGCTATTTATTCTATCTTTTTATTATTTTCTCATTTAAAATTTAATATTTTGCTATTTAGTGCATTTTTAGATTATTTATTATTATTAGAAGATAAGTATGTCAAATAGAAAGTGTGAATCTGGTTATGAAAAACTCAAGAAAAGAAGAAGAATTCAAAATCTAATACAATCTCAAAAAGGTGCTCTTGACAAATTTTTATTGAATAATAAAAATCTTGAATCAGAAAAGTTGGGAGAGTGTTCTCTAGATGAGCAAGTTAGTAATTCAGTTGAGTTAGATAATTCGAAAATTAATATTATTCAAGTAGAAAAAGAACGTAAGTGACAAGTTGGAAATAAATCCTCAAAATAATATATTGATGCTTATGAATGAAATAAATAATTTAACTCCTATAAATATATATGATCCTAGTCAATGGACTAATAAAAATACAAAGTTGAGAGATCTATTAGTAGAAAATGGGGCAATTAGAATAATTGACACAAATTTTCCGAATGATACATTTTCAAGATATTTTTCTACTACACATTATATTCAAAAATTGGTGAATGGTGAAAGACATGATAGAAGATGGTTAGTTTATTCTAAAGACTTAGATAAAGTATTTTATTTTTGTTGTAAGTTGTTTAGTTTGAGTTCCGGAACTTGTAGTAGTAAACTAGCTAGTGAAGGTAGTAATGATTGGAGAAATATTAGTACTAAGCTCAAAACTCATGAAACAACAAATGAACATATTATTAACATGGCTGCATGGATTGATTTAGAAATAAGACTGCAAAAAGATAAAACAATCGATAAAGATGTTCAAGAACAAATCAATAGAGATAGAGAGCATTGGAAAAATGTATTGTCAAGAATTATTGCCGTGATCAAAACTCTTGGAAAAAATAATTTAGCATTTAGAGAAAAAAATGAAAAGATATATCAAGAGAATAATGGAAATTTTTTAAGTTTAATTGAAATGATTTCAGAATTTGACCCTGTCATGCAAGAACATATTCGACGAATTAAGCATGATGAAATTCATAGTCATTACCTTGGGCATAGAATACAAAATGAATTGATAAACTTATTGACAAGTGAAATTAAGAATAAAATTATAAAAAAAATTATAGAAGCAAAATATTTCTCTATCATACTTGATTGCACTCCAGATACAAGTCATCAAGAACAAATGTCTTTTATACTGCGGAGTGTGGATATTTCGGCAAGTCCAATAAAAATTAATGAATATTTTTTAGAATTTTTAAAAGTAGATGATACAAGCGGAAAAGGTCTTTTTGAAGTTATTATAGATGAAATAAAAAATATTGGACTTGATATTGATAATTTAAGAGGGCAAGGATATGATAATGGGTCAAATATGAAGGGAAAACATCAAGGAGTGCAAAAAAGACTTCTTGATGTAAATCCTAGATCATTTTATACACCATGTGGTTGTCATAATCTAAATTTGTTACTTTGTGATATGGCTAATTCTTGTACAAAAGCTATATCATTTTTTGGAGTGGTACAACGTATATATTCACTATTTTCATCTTCTACTAAGCGATGGAAAGTATTAAAGGATAGTGTACCTAGTCTAACTCTTAAATCATTGTCACAAACTCGTTGGGAAAGTCGTATTGAAAGTATTAAAGCAATAAGATTTCAAACTCCACAAATAAGAGATGCTTTATTGAAATTAGTAGAAATTAGTGATGATCCAAAAACTAAAAGTGAAGCTAATTCCTTAGTAACATATGAACTCGAAAATTTTGAATTTTTATTGGGTATGACTATTTGGTATGATATATTATTTGTTGTTAATTGAGTTAGCAAAAGTATGCGGTCAAAAGACATGCATATTGATGTTGCCATAGATCAATTAAAAGGTTTGATTTCTTTTTTTAACAAATATAGAGAAGAAGGATTTGTAACTGCTATGATTTCTGCCAAAGAAATTGCATTTGAAATGAATATCGAATCCGAATTTCGTAAGAAACGTGTGATATCTAGGAAGAAAAAATTTGATGAGAATGTTGATAATGAAATCTCAAAGTCTCTTGAAGAGTCCTTTAGAGTTGATTACTTTTTATACATTGTAGATAAGGCTATTGTTTCACTTCAAAATAGATTTGAACAATTTGAAGCATATGAAAATATTTTTGATTTTCTATTTAGTGGTAAAAAACTAAGATCACTAAATGATGGAAATTTAAAAACACATTGCCTTAATCTTGAATTTTTCTTAAAGCATAATCAATCCGATATTGATGGTTTAGATTTATTTTCTGAGTTGAAAGTATTAAGGGAAATAGTACAAGTAGAAGATAATAGTTTAATCGATATACTCAATCAAATAAAGAGACTTGATTCTTTTCCAAATGCTTATATTGCTTATAGAATAATGTTAACAATTTCAGTTACCGTTGCTTCAACGGAAAGAAGTTTTTCAAAATTAAAATTGATAAAATCTTACCTAAGATTAACAATGTCTCAAGAGAGATTAAATGGGTTAGCTATATTGTCAATTGAGAAAGACTTATTAGGAGAAATTGATTATAAGAAAATTATTAGTAACTTTGCATCTAAAAAAGCTAGAAAAATTGACTTCAAATAATAAAAAAAAAATTAAAACTTTAAGGCCCATCATTAAAATTTGGCTTTAGGCCCCAAAATACGTTGGGCCGCCCCTGATTGAACCAACTTGATTTAATTCGCGCTTTATTAAAATAATTAATACAGTAACACATTTTCTCTCTTGCCTATTTGTGAAATTTTTGTTTGGAAATCCAACGAAATTAGATGAAAACTATATAAACGTATCTCAACATGTATTAACGTTATGGAATTACGTTGTTGAAAGTAATTATGCGTCAAGTCACGGCAAAAAGATACTACCAGAAATTTTGACATGCATTATCGACGGCATAGACATTACTGGTAAAATCGACGAAACGTGTCAATGGGTAAATATCCGAATTTCGCAGAGAATGTTAGTTAATTAAGGATTGAAGATGTCAGTTACATCACTAGACATAATTGATTGAAACCAATAATTACAGAGCTGAGGATTAATGTTAGTCGATGCACGACATAAAACTAGTTTCCATATATAGTTAGTATTGATCACCTTACGTAAGACCGTTGAGTGTCATTAATTAATTCATATGATATTAATGACATCGCAATCACACGGAACCCCTTCCAGAAAAGAAAAGAACCAAGAAAAACAAAAGAATTAACCCAAAACTAAAAAGGGTCAACGAAAAATAACCGATGGAGATATAATATATGCATAATTTATATATTATATGTGTATAATTGTATATAATAAATGTATAATCTATGTATATGGCTAGAAAAAATAAACAGTAATGACCGGCTATTTGTGTAAAGATCCCATAAAAAAAACAATAAATTTTCCATGCGTGTGAGGAAAAATGATATTATTGCTATCACAATCACAGTTACTACCCATAAGTAAGGAAAAAGCAGATAGAAATAAATAAGAAGCAATAAAAATCTCATTCAAATGAGAGGGAAAATGACATTGGTTCTATGACAATCACAACTAGTCCACAGTAAGGTAGAAGAAAAAAAGATACGCTACTTGGAAGCAATAAATCTAGGCATACGAGGGAAAAATGATAGCAATAATAAGATAAATAAAAAGGAATAATTAAGTTTACAGACATAGAATCATAGACGTACGTTAACATATATAGTTCAGTCTATCGTTTCCAATTATTGGAGCAATTATTGGAGCAATTTTCAAAATGATTATTGCGTGAAGAAGTTATTGTGACTTGATCGGATGAACCAACTTGATTAAATTCCTCCCCCACCGAAAAAGCACGCAAAATCGCACATTATTTAACCCACGAGCTCGATTGCTAACTTTATTTCTACATGTGCGAGAAGCTACAAAGCAAACTATAAGGGGGAAAATGATATTGTCTTTATCCGACGTGGAACCAAATGGTTTACAGTCGTTTTTCTCCCAATTCTCTCATCTACTAAATCAAAGATGTATTATTCTAGATTTTCTCTATTTTTGTGTTTGCAGATAACACAGTAAATATGATATCCAAAATCAACAATTGAATTTTTTTTTTCAAATATAAGACTCAAACTATTATCATTTCTTCAATGATTAATTGACCGTTCAGACAATGTGTGTTTTTTCTTTCAAGAAAAAGAAGAAGAAGAACATAATTTTGGAATCAGAGATTTTAAATAATATAATATTTGATAATAGGACATTTATATACCTTGAATAACACATTGAATCTTTATATTATAATTTCTCTTGACAAGAATTAATTAAATTGTACATGGTTAAGTAATTGGTATTCGATAATTCTAACGACAAACATAAGATTCGGTTACTTCAATAATATTACTTGATCAATAGGATGTTTCAAAATAATAGATCACTCAATAGTTAAGTCTCACTATAATATTTACAAATAAATATCAATTAAGTGACACGCTAAAATTTAATTATATCATTTTAAATAAAAATAGAATAAGATATATGTGGAATACACAATAAAAAATAGGTTTTTTTTTTGCTTAATACAAATATATCTTTTATGGGAGACAAATTAAACTTCATGCTAATGATACTTGCGTTGGAATATTTCTATACTTAAAAATTATACTTAAACTATACAATAATGCATAATTTAGTATGTTTTCTAATGATATTATCTCAATAATAATTAGATTTATGACAATTATCTTGCTATTGGATTAGTAACGGGTCATATCATTCTTAATGATACGTATGATATGTAATATTTAATTTAAAAAATCACATCGTATGGGCTTAAATTTTAACTACATTTAACTTGAAATAATTTGATAAATATGAATGACATTGTCATCAATAAATAAGTTAACTAAATATGATTACTTTATTCGCCATTCGATCGGTCAAAATTGTTGCTTTAAATTAAACCTTTTCTTTCCAAGTCCTTACTAAACTGAGATTATTGCATAATAATTTGTCTGACTTGAGAAAAGTAAGTAAATGTTTAGCATGCAATTATATTCATCTGTGATGTCATTTTAAAAAATGTTGCTTTAAACACTTTATTTTTATGATTTGATTCTCAAGAGTACAAATCCGAAGAAAACAATTTTCATGTAAATAGCCAAGAAAATATTCCTAGCTAAATCGCGGCAATAAAGTTTTTACGTAAATCCCCGAGTAAATTTTCATAATAAATTCCCAGCTAAATCTGCAATAACGTTAAGAAAATCCACAAGTAAATCCCTAAGAAATTTATCCTCGACTTTCTAAGTAAATCTCCAGGTAAATATCCTTAGCTAAATCCATAGATATCTTTACATGGAAATTTTTCTGTGAATTAACAAAGAAATTTATTTTGTTTATTCTCTCGCAAATTTACCTATGAAAACGAATCTTGTTACATTAATGGGACTTTTTCGTATATATATTAGATTTTAAACTTATTTATCCGATTTTGTCTAAGTTTTTCTATTTATGGAAAGTAAGTATAGTTTTTTATAAAATATATACAAATTCGGTCAAAATCTACAATTTATCTACAATTTAAATATAATTTTTTTGTATAGAATCCGGTCAAAAACTACAATTTTTACGTACAATTTATATACAATTATGTTTTTTGTATATATTTTGTGTGCCGTTTCTACATCCGACATACAAAATATATATACAATTTGTTTATATCTTCTTTTTCAAGTTTCAATCTTAAAATCCAACCAAAACCACCTCGAATCTTCACCAAATTCTCTCAAAATTGAGATATAAACTCCAAAGGATATTCCCAATCATTTGCAACAACACACAATCCAAACAAATAATAATTTTAAATTCGATTTTCGAATTCAAAACTTCAAAGCCTTTTATGGTTATCAATGGAGTTTTTAAAAAATTCTATGTTTATTATAAAAGAAATAACTATATTACTGTTTTTCTTAATGACAATTTGGTATTCAATTGCAGGCTCTTTATTTCTCTCCTGATAACACATATTTCCAATACTAGATTACTTTGCCCGTGCTTACGCACGGGCCCAACAATCTAAGCTTTGAGGAAGTTTGTTTTCCACTTGTTAATTTGTTCTTCGTTATAATTTACTGTTATATTTTAAATTCAATAAACCTAACTAATTGTTTTATCTTTTTACTCCTAGAGGAATAAAAATAATCATAGGAACATATATGTATTTCTATTGTCAACTTTTTAGAACATTAAGATAAGATAAAGAAAGATAAAATACATGAAAGTGAGGAAATAAACATATCTCTCAAAAGCAACCGATTCTATTTTTTTTTTCAAAATAAAATCTCAATAGAAGTAAAATGCTTGAGTTAATAATGTGAATTTTGTGTGCTTGTTCTTGGTTCTAGCTCTCTTTCTTTTAGATACCTAATTTAATTATGATGTTTTAATAAATTTTGTTATTTCAGTTTGTTGCTTGATAGATGTTATAAAAGTTTCAACCTTAGATATTTGGAAGATTCACTCTCATTTTTATATATTTTAAAAGTTATTTTTTCATGTTAGCTTTATCTTGCTTACCTGAGCAAAGTTACAAACTATGAACCTTAATACCTTTTTGTGTGCTCCGTTCATCTTATTTTCATTTGGATTATTTAGAAAGACACTCTTAGTTAATGCAGGTGTCACGACCCCAAATTCCCTCCGTAGGAGGTCATGATGGCACCTAGTCTCTAAGACTAGGTAAGCATATCAATGCGGAATAAATATAAATATCTGAAATAAATAAACTACCATTCAATTAATTTCATCTCCCAAAATCCGGTAGAAATAAGTCACAAGCTTCTAAGAATTTATCCTCAATGTCTCTATATATATCAAGGTCTAAAGAAAATAAGGAAGAACCACACAATAATGATAGAAGGGGACTCCGAAGTCTGCGGACGCTGGCAGATATACCTCGAAGTCTCTGTTATACACAGATAACTCACTTATGTTGGGGATGGTAAGGAGTACCTGGATCTGCAGAAAACGATGTGCAGAAGCATAGTATGAGTACACCACATCGGTACCTAGTAAGTGTCAAGCCTAACCTCGGTAGAGTAGTGACGAGGTCAGGTCATGTCCTACTGGAAAATAATAATTATATGGTAAAATGTTTAACAATATAATGAATCAAAATGACAATGGAAATGAATCAAGTGGCATGTCACCATTTAATTACACAAAATAATGGCAAATAATATCTCGTGGAATCAAAACAGAATTCCTTCAACTTTAAGAAAAATCACAACAAATAGTTAAAGGCAATTGCGGCCATAGATCAATATCAACAGGGGCACTCTCGAGGTACCGTCTCGTAGTCCCAAATCATAAATAAATTCACAATATCTCATTTCCTTATCTCACCGCGGGAGCCTTCACAATTTATTTTAAAGAAAATATTTTCCTGAAATAGCATCCCGCGTTTTAGCCATCCTTATCACACCGCATGACTTCTAGTAGTTCCCCCTACTAGCCACGCGTATCAAGCCACCCTTATCTCACCGCATGCATTTCAATACCCAGACCTTATACCACCGCATACGTATCAATATCACAATATATCACAATTTGCACCTCAAGTGCTCAAATAATTTAACTTGCCAAAATAATTCAACAATAATATTTTCCACAATAATGAGCTCACGGCTCATACCAAAATAAATCATAAATAATATTTTTCCACAATAAAGAGCTCACGGCTCCATCACAATGAGTACAAAAATCTTACAAAAATATTCAGGAATAAATAATTCAGCAAAATAATATTTCAAAATCTTTAATACGTTGCTTCAATACCAAATTTAAAATATCAAATACTTCATATTAATAATATTTATTTTAAAGAAAATCAAACTTCAAATAATGCACAGAATAAAAAAAATCAAGTTCAAACTAAACATGTAAAATAATTAGCAGGAAAAAAGCCAAGCAAATTTAAAATATATATATCAAATCAATGACGGAGAATATAACAAGATTTAATAATTTAATTAATATGCAATAGTGATTTACACAATTTAAAAATATAATCTTTCACATTAAACTCGTGTACACACTCGTCACGTCGTGTACACGGCTTTCATCACATTACAATTATTACCAATCCGAGGGAAAATTTCCCCCACACAAGGTTAGACAAGTCGCTTGCTTCGACTTGCTCCAATTTAACCAAGTAGTATGCCTTTTCCTTGATTTTCTGACTCCGATCGACTCGTATCTAGTCATAATTAATTCGATACAGTCAACAAAAATTATAGGAATAAATTTCATAAGAATATACTACATTTTTCAATAAAATCCAAAATTAACTCAAAAATCACCAGTGGGGCCCACATCTCGAGATCCGGCGAAACTCATAAAATCCGACAACCCATTCAATTAAGAGTCCAACCATACCAGTTTCACTCAAATCCGACTCCGAGTTAGAATCACTTACCCAAGTGTTTTTCCTTGAAAATCTGTCAAAAATCGCTTCTGCTCAAACTCAAGTTCGTCAAAAATGACAAATGGGACTAAATCTCCTCTTTTATAAATCTGCCCAGCAGCCTTTGGAACTGGGCCTCGATCGTGGCTTCGATCATGGCCCTAGAGTCTAGGTCTCGATCGTGGCTTCGATCACAGGCTTGACTCGGGGCCTTCGGTCATGGCATCGATCTTGGCATCGAGCATGAGCCTTCGATCATGGCATCGATCTTGAGCCTTTGATCAGTGGCCTTCGATCATGGCGCTCGAGCCTTGCCTTCGATCATGGCTCTCGAGTCTGCCTTCGATCATGACTCTCGAACCTGCCTTCGATCATGGCTCTCAAGTCTGCCTTCGATCCTCGGCTCGATTTCTGGGCTCAATTTATGGCCTTCGATGTTTGGGCTCGACTTCTGGGCTCGATTGCTCAGCAGAAGAAAAATTACAACAGCTTTTTGCAGCAACTGTTTAAGTCTTATTTTTGATCCGTTAACCATCCGAAACTCACCCGAGGCCGTCAACACCTTAACAAAATATACCAACAAGTCCTAAAATATCATATGAACTTATTTGAAATCTCACATCACATTAAACAACGCTAAAATCACGAATCATGCTCCAATTCAAGCTTAATGAAACTTAGAATTTCCAACTTCTACATTCGATATCGAAACCTATCAAATCAAGTCCGATTGACCTCAAATTTTGCACACAAGTCATAAATGACTTAACAGAGCTATAAAAAATTTCGGAACTGGATTCCGACCCCGATATCAAAAAGTCAACTCCTCGGTCAAACTTTCAAACTTTAAATTTTTATTTTAGCTATTTCAAGCCTAATTTCACTACGGACTTCCAAATAAAATTCCGATCATGCTTCTAAATCCAAAATTACCATACGGAGCTGTTGGAATCATCAAAATTCTATTCCGGAGTCGTTTGCATATAATTTGATATCCGGTCACTATTTGAACTTAAACTTTTAAATTTTCATCAAAATTTCATATCTCGGGCTAGGGACCTCGAAAATTGATTCCGGGCATACGCCCAAGTCTCAAATCATAATACGGACCTACTGGAACTGTCAAAACACTGATCCGAGTCTGTTTTCTTAAAATATTGACCAAAGTCAACTCAGCTGAGTTTTAAAGCTCTAATTCACATTTTAATCCATTTTTTATATAAAACCTTTCCGTAACATTTTACGGACTGCACACGCAAATCAAGTAATGATAAATAGTATTTTTCAAGGTCTTAGAATACAGAATTAATTATTGAATTTAAAGATGACATTTATTTGGGTCATCATATTCTCCACATCTAAAACAAACGTTCATCCTCGAATGGAGTTAGAAAAATACCTGAGCTGGTGAATAAGTGTGGATAACAGCTGCGCATATCATGCTCGGTCTCCTAAGTCACCTCCTCGACTGGATGATCCCTCCATTGAACCTTCACGGAAGCAATGCTCTTTGACCTCAGCTTTCGAACCTGCTTATCTAAAATGGCCACTGGTTCCTCAACATAAAATAGATCCTTGTCCAACTGAACCGAACCGAAGTCTAACACATGAGACGGATCGCCGTGATGTTTCTGAAGCATAGAAACATGGAATACCGGATGAACTGCAGAGAGACTAGGTGGTAGTGCAAGTCTGTAAGCCACCTCTCCAACTCTCTCAAGAATCTCAAAAGGTCCAATATACCTAGGGCTCAACTTGCCCTTCTTCCCGAACCTCATCACCCTCTTCATAGGCGAAACTCGGAGCAAGACCCACTCACTAACCATGAATGCAACATCACGAACCTTCCGATCCGCATAACTCTTCTGTCTAGATTGGGCTGTACGAAGTCGATCCTGAATCAACTTAACTTTTTCCAGGGCATCCTGAACCAAGTCTGTACCCAATAGTCTAGCCTCGCCCGGTTCGAACCAACCCACTGGAGACCGG
>AWOL01S0027569.1:0-13607 GCA_000715115.1 Nicotiana otophora | reverse complement strand
TTTGTGTGTTTCTATTACTAATTACTATAGCTCATTATTCTCATAACTTAATGAAATACATCAGTGTGTTCTAAACACAATTTTTAATAATTTTTTGAACTTTTTTCTGTGTCATTCATTAGAAGGAAAGAATTGTGTTCGGGATATCAATGGAAGTTGGGTATTGTAGTGTCTGATGTGACCATTTTAAATTATAAGTTTAAGATTTAGTAATACCACTATTTATTGTTTACTGCACCCCAAAGAAAATCATAAGCTAAAAGGATGGGTTAGTGTAATTTTATGACCCAGGTAAGAAAACCTAGGGTCGAATCCGATAAATGAGTCGAAATAAGACACTTCTTTTTTGCTCCCAAGATTGCCACCCCTAGTTAAAAACTGCCACATCATTAAATTGTAGGCTAACGGGATCTGCCGTTAGAGTCGAGGGTAATTTTATTAATAGAATTAACATTATATGCTTTTTTGAATGGAGAGATGGACGGATGGTATTTTCAAACCATTTATCAAACGATAAGTATAGTTTAAGCCCTTTTCCGAAAATAAAACAGTAAAACTGAGTAAATTTGAATAAAAAGATATTTTCAGCCAAAATAGAACTCTTGGGCCAAACTATAATTTCAAAAAGGGCAAAAAAGAGGGTTGTACGAAGGCGGTCGTGTTTGAGAACAAAAACCATGACTTAATTGTTAGTATTTGCTTTAGCTTTGCTGCTGCTTTTTTTTCCTTTAGAAAACCTTTGAAGTTCACCGACGTAGATTTACTTTTTCGCAATATAAGAAATTTAACGTAAAATGGTTTGTGAAGTCGGATTAACAAGCTCATAGGATCTCAGTTCTGAGATACATAAACCAATCCAACGGACAATATTACCCCGACAGTCTTTGAAATAAGAATTTACCTACTATATTTATTATTTAAAAAACGCAAAATAAAAAGGTATGATATACATATACTCGTCCAGCCCCAAAAAATATAGAGCTACCCGCAACCAAATGCCCTGTACTAGAATACAGTCGCTAGTATTAAGTTAACGTAGAAAAAAGAAACTAAATAACTATGCTACATACTCATAACTTCTCCTATACTGAGCATTTTATCAATGTTGGGGGGAAAAGATCGGCCAATCTGGTTAAGAAGTGCCAAGCTAAATTGCACTTGAATCCCAAATGCCAAATCGGCCTTCTGAATCAACAGCTAAACTAATGATGACCTGTGAACCTACTTATAACCAAATCGGCCTTCTCTCCTGGTCCGTGGCCGCCTATATGATTTTGTTTGTCCAACTGACCTTCCAGAACTGACTGCTGAATCATTCCGGCTAACAATTTTTATGGGGTGGGCCTCTGTGTTGAAGACCCACTCATCTAGGGGAATGATTGAAGAGGGTGAGAAAAGAAGGTAGAGATATTTAAGAGTCTCCGCAAGGAAAAAGCTTTGCATCATATTGTCTTGCACACCGGTATTAACCTGGGACAAACACCAACAACACGTTAACAATAGATGTCCAAAACATCACGAGAATCGGGTTATACGTACGGGAGGATGTCAAAGAATACACTTGTTTTTCATCCGTTATATAAGGGCTCGTTTGATTCAAGGGATTAGGTGGGTTATCCCGGTATAAATTTTGTGATTAAAACTTATCCCGTGTTGGTTGGAGGTATTAGCTAAACCTGATATTCTTGTTATACCAAAATCTTGGTATAACTCATCCTTTTCCCATATAGAAGGTGGGATAAGTTATCAAGGTTATAGTCCCGGTTCTAATCCCAGGATTATGGGATATATCCTGGTTTTGAACCAAACAGCCCCTAAGGGTAATGTCCTGGATCACTCCACCCATTGCCTTAAAGTTTTGGGTTGGATGCTCAGATTCTTTCACATGAATTAATCTTTAACAAAATCACCAACTAGAGTTAGGAGTCTGAGTTTGTACTTACATCTTTAAGTCCAACATATCCAGACTCTATTCTCGAGTTCTTTTCAAATGCTTGAAATATGTTCCAACCCCACTCTTGGTATGTCTTGTTTCCAGTTAAACGCCAGAGGTAAAACAGAGACTCAACCGTTTCTGGCCTTAGTATGTTCCACGATGTGCCCACAGTCATATCCTGAAAAACAATCACAAATACTTTATCAGCATAAGCAAACAACTATAACAAATATGTACCAATAAAATAATTGGTAAAATCAACCTGCCCATCATCATTAAAGAAATAGTTTTCTCCTGCCAATTTTGTAGGTGTTGACTGGTAGAAGTTATAGCAAGTCCAAGCAAGCTGCAAGAAGAGGACAATATATCCAGTAAAATAGCAATACTCAAGCTTCCTGTCTAACGAGCAATAACAGAAGTAGTCAATATGAAATAGATTATGCCAACTGATCCTCTGTGCCTTCTTTCCCTTTTATCTGAAAGAGAAAGTTAGAAGGTCGAACGATAAAATCTGGACTGTAGCCAACATTCAAGACCTACATGTTATTTCATAGGTTATTTCATGGCATAGGTTGCTTCATGCTTCACCCTGTAACCCCACCAAATAAATAAAAGCAAACCAAGCAATCATCTGGAGTAGGTAGAAAAATGTCCAATGTAACCTAAACAACCTCATGCTCAAAGTTGATGCAAAACTTCTCCATCAGAGACAGATGGTCAAATAAGAACTTAAGTCAAACCATAGTTTAGTGCTCTACAAGTTCAAATTTACCTCTTCTGCGAGCGATAAGAACTTCTGAGACTCGTCAGGACCATAACCAGACGACCCTAAAGCTAACATTCCTGGAGCGAAGCATGCAAGTTCATCCATCTGTATAGAATTCAATAAAGGGTAGATTAAACAGGATATAAGAATAGCACACATCACCACAACTCCCAGCTACCAATTTGATCCTTATACATCACCTTGTCATTTAAAGAACTTCCGATCTTCTCACCAATATAAGCAAAAGATGATGGGGTAGTCCTCCGCACCAAGCTTAAAAGGCCTTTCATTGATGTCTCCCACATTTTTCTGTTTGGGAAATTAAATTGAATAACTGTAGGTAATACATTTAAGATTGCAAGAATTTGCAAAAGAACATCATACACATTTAAAATCTCAGGAAAGAAATATGCATTGACATACTTTGACCTGGTCCACATTTCTGATCCTTTTGCTTCTAACTAAGCAATTATTACACAAAGATTTCAAACAATAACCAATTTCATCTTCCTGCACTTCAGAGCAGTAAAGTATAAGGAGCTCGCTTTGCATTTCTCAAAGGAAAGACACTGCCCATAAATTCCCAGTTCTTTGGTCTTGAAATTAGTTTCTGCAGAACTGAGCTTACAGCTGCTAATCAAGATAGTCCATAAGGACTTCCTGCACTAAATTTTGATCGTTCTGACTAATCTAGTTTGACTAGCAAGAAAGTTAGAAAACAAAGTTTTTGAAACTTAGGATTGCTGTATCTGAATATTTAGAGACATGTTAAAGTGATGCTTGGAAGACGTAACAAGAGTGCAAGAATGCAACACACAAAGAGTACTATAGTTACATGTTAATCAAGATTTTAAGTTTTGCATTTTTAGGAAAAAATGATGGACTTGATAATAATGCTTTCATTAAAGCTCCATATGCAGCTCAGGTTTGATATTATGTATTTATCAGAATGATATAAAAAATAGCAGTAAATTTCTTTTTTTTAATGAAAAAAGTAGCAGTAAATTTAATCTCCATTACTTCGATATTTATATGTACATCAAATGACATAATAATAGCAACAGCTCTAATTATTCAGGTCTACTTTTATGTATTTAGATTACATCAACTCCTCAGCAAGTTGTCATTGTTTCTCCTTAAGGGTCCTTTTTCCTTTCATGTTCTGTCTAAATTCATGTGTTTCCTCTGCTTGGGTTTCTTGGTAATGCTCTACACATGTAAACATTTAACAATATTTCTTTGTGTTAGGCCGTGATGCATGACAAAGACTTGAATTCAGGTCCGACAAAGTATTCTAGCATTAGTTTATACACTTTACAGTAACGGATCCATCAGAACTGCAATCCATCATGTCAAATACAGGAAACCACTTGAAGTTTTTAATAGGAAAAATGAAAAGTAAAAACAATAAAGAAAATTTAAACTTAAGCTTCCAACCTGTAGTGTCCCACAGCAGCTGTTTTGTTTCCTTGTATCCAGACCTTGAGTAAATATTCATAAAAGCTGAAACGACATAGTTTTACTATCTAAATGTACAAAAGAAACAAAGGAAAACTAAATGCCAGTGAACAGACGGATATGGTGATACCAGTCTTCTTCAGGTTCACATTATCAGATCTGTCATATGGAGAAAGATAAATGAACGCTACCTGTCCCCCATGGCCCCAAATGTTATAGTGGAGTATGACGTTGTCCCTCTCTCGGGATTAATGTGTATTGGAAGCAAACCATCAACTGGAAAAGTTCTATTAAGTTCTACGATAACATTCTCCACCTGAAATAGGAACATATGCCATTCGGTCACTAGCATAACATCGTTACAAGTATGCCATTCGGTCACTAGCAGAACATCATTTCAAGTATGTGTAGCTTAATCAATTGTCTACCATGCCAATTTTGGAATTGTAGTTTTATTAACTAGTAGCTATCAAGAAGTTATATTTTTAGAGAAATTCTATTGGCACATACCTTCTGTTGATACTTTGAGTCTCCTGTCCTTTGCGAAAGAGCAATAAATTCAAGCTGCTCAGAGGCAGAATCTGCCAGGATACTATTACCCTGAGAGCAGAGAGCACAATAATTTCACCAAATGTACACTAGAACTACAGCGATGTAATTACATATATGTGTTCAATGTGTTCGTGCATAGAAAATTTAAGCATTATATATCACATGCCATGAGACAGAAATATTCAGATTTCAAAAGATAGTCATCCGTGTGCAAAAAAGGATTCTGTCCAAGTGTTTAAGAGGAAAAGAACAAGTAAAAAACCATATATCCCAGTGGCTGCACAGCAGCCTCACGGCCCTGCAGCTCCCTAATATGCCCAAAAGAAAAGAAATAAAAAGCAAAGAAGAGAGTTGGATTCCCACAGGAGAAAATTTCAGAAAAAGGACATCATCACAAGATGGCTGGCTGCACAAACAAGTTGAGAGTATGTGGGACAGTTTCCTAAAGAACTGCAATTGCTAAGTTGCAACAGACATGTTTCTCCCAGCAAGCTGGAGTCAGTTGGGAGAACGCCTGGAGGAGATGCGAGAAAGAGAGAAAACAAGGATTGGATCATAAGATCCTTTAAGTATATTATAAGAAAATTAGAGCATTTAATAACGAACGATTCTTCATTCATGCAGTTCCCCTTTTAGATGCTCCTCTCCTAATGATGCAAGATAAAGCATCAAATGACTCGTCAAATAAAATTTAGAATAATGCCTTATATCCTTTTCAGCATGAGATACATGAGTAATACTACAGCAGAAATCAACTTGAATTTGGTAGAGTTCAAAATTACCCCTGTCCACCCAGGATTATGCGGATTCCCATGTGACAAGTTGATAATGTTGTAAGGGATGCCAGATGGTGTATTCCATGCAGGCAACAGTCTGTCAGCAATATCTTTAGCCTTATCAAGGAAAAGCTTATCACCAGAGAGATCATACGCACTAAGAAGTCCACCAACAACTCTTTTGTTGAATTACATAAAGAACCATTGAAACAAAAAAACATAGAAACAAATCGTCAAAGCTGATAAAAGGTATCAGGAATCCAAGTAAACTCATTACAAAAGCATATTAAACCTTATAAAGAAACCTTATGGTTGTCTCAAAAACACTGGCATCATAATTCTTGTTGAAATCCAATGAGCTTGCAACCCACCTGTCATCAATAACTTGTTAGCCACAAGCAATGAACTCCTAACTGAAGCACGAAAATATATAAAGTTACAAATGTCTATCACTTGGCAATATTGTTTCACAGAGAATAGAAAGTACACCTAATACATAACCCTAAAACCCAGAAGTAAAAGGGATATAATGAAATTGACACTTCAATTACTTTGGAAAGTCAAGATGTCACAGAGAATAGAAAGTACACCTAATACATAACCCTAAAACCCAGAAGTAAAAGGGATATAATGAAATTGACACTTCAATTATTTTGGAAAGTCAAGATGCCAGACATCAAATCCACAATCCAAGGAAACACAGAACTCTAAGCAGTCTCTCACTGGGTGAGGACTTTGGGGACTCTGGCTGTTGAGGAGGAGGCAGTTAGGAGAACTGCATACTTTAATCAGAGAGATGACAACAAGTATAAAATGTTTTACTAACTCAAGATGCATTTTAACATTATCGCATACACCAATTACTTGATTCTGGTGATTCCCGGTCATATTTAAATAATTTTTAACAATTCATTTTCTTTACAACAAAACTAGGACCATAAGTAATATTGCCAAAGACAACCATGGGTATTATTATGTGCAGAGGAGAGATCACCGTCAAATAAGATAAAGTAGAAGATAATGTATCCACATATACAAAGCTGGTTTTCACATAAATAAAGCTCCCAATCTAGAAAGAAAGAGAAAAGGTACAATCAAGAGCAATCACAAAATTTTAAGTTATAATACAACTAATTCCTGAATTAGAATAAGAAAGATAATTCGGGGCTTTTAGGGGCAAAACAATAATGAACTCACTCTCTAGCTCTCTGAAACTGCTCATCCAGGCCCATGATATATAGTGTGTCAAGAGAATCTATTAATGTGGCCCCAAGACCACCAAAACTGTCAACACCCTTCTTTGTTTGTGGCTGGCATTACAAAGGTTTATCACAACAATCAAATCACTGCAGGCACATGTCCAATAGAGGATATAGTATAAAGTTCCACAAGCACATAGCAGAAACAGTTCGAAAAGTATCAAGGAAAATTTATCCTCTTAGATTCAGTACTGAACAATGAACAAAAAGGGATCTCTCTCACAAATTTTCATTTCCTTTCTGATTGTCATAAAATTATAGTCAGCACAAAAAAGGTCATTGAGAACTAATACCAATTCCATATAGATTCTATCTAGGAATATTTTGCTAAAACGTATAAGCTTCTGGGTAAATTTGTTCTTAAATCACGTGTTCAGTCAAAGAAAGAAAAAGAAATAGGGAAGTGGAGAGTCGAATAAATCGTATATGAAGCTAGTAATTCCATCAAGAATAAGATTTGTTCAACATAAAGCTATTATACTCGGAAGCAAAGCCTAAATACCATAATCATAAACAAACTTCCACAAGTTTTTACCTCACAGACAGACTTTTTAAGAAGAACAAGAAATATCACGTGCAACAAAATACTTATTACAGTGCTTATTTACTTTCTCCGTAAATGATTGTTTAATCTTGTAGAAGATGTAGATTAGGTAATTGACATCTTGAGATCTTTGTAACTAGCACATGACTATCTTTTTGTTTCTTTTTTCTTTTGGGGTCCTGTAACTTTGTTTGTGCTAAGGACTATTTTTTGTTAATAAAATACCTGTTACCTTGCTCAAATAAAAATTTTCCACAGAGAAGTTATTGAAAATGCAGAAGATTGAAGTTCACTTTTGATTGCACTAATGCTCCTCTCTCAAAGCTTTAACATAGAAAGAGCTTAAAAGATGATAGCATTATCTTCATTACCAGGATACTCAAAATTCTTGATAAACTTCTTGAGAATCTAATTGTATGAATAATCTTCCCAAATCTCGACAACTCCTAGTGTTCTAAACCGTACTTCGACATGAAAGGATTCTTGGGATGAAAAATAATAATATATAACTTCTTCATGTTTACTTAAAGAGTGGAAATAAGGGTAAATGAGATACTACAAAGTAAAAAGCTATGATTTTTCCATTAGATCAATAGCAAAAGGACAGAATTAAAATTAAAACGTAAAAGAAAAGGCAAAGGTTTCTAGCTAGAAGTTAGTCACTTTGGAATGGCCATAATTTCACCAATAGTGTCAAGTGAGAGTATTTGAAACAAAAATATAAAGTGGGAGTATTAATTAATTGAGACTTCACCCTTTCACATATTTAAATTTTGAGGTAAATCCTTTTTATCTTAGAAACCCTTGAGTACAAGATATTATTTTGTACAAAGGAAAGAACTAACTACATAAGATCAATACCTATGTAGGTATAACTTTATTCTTCAACTTGTAGCCAAATAAACCTAAAACATACACCAACAAGGATGAAATTACATTTCAGAATGTAAATAATTGTACGACTGGGATGAAGCTCTTGATCCAACATCTTCCCGACAAATATTAGGGATGACGAAAATATGAAGACTTGCATTTAAATGATCAGCTTAAAGATAAGGCATACAAATTGTTCACAATCACTCCAAGTAGAGAAAGAAATTATAAGAAATCAATCAACAGGGTAAAGCATTTAATGGCCAACTGAAATGCCTCCACCAAAGATCTGACTGCTAAGTGACTAAACATAATGGCACAAAGGAGACTTATTAGTAGCAACAACCAGACCTGAAGTTCATCGTGGCCCCAGGCATATTTTTCATATGAACTCCAGGCGTGAAGCATAGCATCTTTCACTTTTTCTCTTCGCTGAGCATCAATGGGGTCTTCAGCGAAATCCTTTTTCTTCAGCACATCACCACCAGTGCGACTAAAATTCACCTTTTCACCCGATACACCTCGACCATTCTTCAACTCTTCCAGCTACAGTGCAAACAAGACCATAAATGGAAACAAAGCCAACAATTAAATCATGATGAAGAAAACAGAACGAAATATTTAAAACCCCAAGAATTTTGAAAGCGATCAGAATAAACAATAGAAAACTAGATGGACTTTGCCCAAACAAGTGATGTTCGTTATATGTTCTTTTACAAAAAAGACCTAGCAAGCCCTAACAATAACATCAATTGCAGCAGCCTAAACCTGCCAGAACACAGATGGGGCCCATCTATTCCTTCCACCTCCCCCCACCCCCACCACCACATCCACCACCACTGTTGCCAAACCTATATCCCGCACCACCACTATCTTCATCATTGCTGTCCTCAAATACCTCTCCCCCAAAGGCATAAGTATTTTTACTACAACATAAAAGATGGTTGAACCGAATTGCAAGAATTGTAACTTTATCAGGTTTTCAATTCTAAACAGTGAAACAATCTTTTTCATTCAGTTGGAAGGAGGAGAAAGGGCTACTTACCAGCAAAATTATAAGAAGCTCTAGTATAAAGATTTTCCCCACAAGCCAAGATTTACAGAAGAGGTGAAAATTAAACATACCAGTTCAGATTTTGAAAAGAAAAGCAGAAACTGCTTACCAGATTTTGCAACCGTATCACTTCTTCATGCAACTTAGAGATCTCTTCCTGCAAAATCACAAGTTCGTTGACAAATTGCAAGACAAACTGAATTCAAAATTTCAAAAATGTCGAAATAACAAATGCATCTAAGAAACAACTAGCTTGCTTATGAAGTATATATATATAAATAAACTTCTACATCACAAGAAGATCCCATGAAACAGAAGAAAAATATTCTATATAAACTGAAGGGCAATAAGCATCAAACATCACTAGAACTTTGGTACTACTAGCTAGAAAACCAAATATCCCAGGGTGCTTGCAACCAATAAATAGAAAGCATTAGAGTATTAGGATTGGACAAGGGCTGTACTAGGTTTCATGACCCCTAGAAAGTCTTCTTGTTGCATCTCTATTTTCAACGTGGGTCTAGTATAGTAGAATTCCAAGTTCTGGCCGTAAAGACCTGGGCACGAATCCCAGTAGCCACACTTCTTCAGAAATTCTGAATTAGTTTGGGACTAAGGTGTAGTTGTTTTTGTTGCTCCTTGGTAAACAATTTATCCTTATCAAGGGTGATATTACCACCGTAAACCAACTTAAGTTTCAATTATCAATAAGAACCTCAAAAATATTGTCCTGCAGCAACTAGAAGATCTCTGAAATGAATGCCTCTATAAATCAGTCTACATAATCAAAAATCAAATCTCACTGAGAACTCCTTAATCCCCATGCACAGTGTTGCTGTTGATAGTTAACTCTTTGATAGGAGAAGACACTTGCTAAATATATTTTGTAAGGTCTACTTCAACTCATTCTATACACGACCTACGACACCAACACAGATGATAAATCCAGTAAGAAAATGAACTACCTTGAATCTTCCAAAATATAGTCTATCAATTTAATGAAGACTCTACTAATACAGATACAACATACAAGCCTGGTACGTCAAATGGGGCTCTCAATTCTATAATTGGAACACATAGATTCTCCAGGAAAACATAGACAGTGTTATTGTTCTACAAACCAACAAACTTGCTCATAATTAAAACGCAAACTATAAATGGCAGAATCAATTAGTCAAATTACGGGAGTTAAGAGTGATAATTTCAAATAAAAGGGAGTTGATAATGGAGTAGGAAAAAACAAAAAGTACCTGGTGGTCTCGGACTAAAGTTTGTCGATCCCAAAAGAAGAATGTACCGAATACGAAAACAATGAAAAGCAATGCGAGACGCTTGGGGCGTTTCAAATAGTAAGATGGATTGATGTACCTCCACCTATTGGTGGACGATCTACTCTTCCCCATTTACTTCTCTTTATGTCTATACTATACAGCTGCGATAAAGAAAGGAGAGGGGCGAAGAGGAACCTTTTGTTAACCTCTATATCGTTTTTGTTTATCAGCGAAATCAAGTGAAAGATCGATCGAGATCAGGACTGGTACGTTAGACAAAGGGGAAAGGATTTAAAGGATAGTGAAAATTAAATAAGTATATTTATTTAAAACAAGAAACAGTTCAGACCAATAGCCGTTAGGGCGTAGGTTGGAGCTGCAGTGTACTTCGGTTGGAACGAGAACACCCTGCTAAAATAGTTGGTGCTTAATTTTTCTTTTTTTTCTTTAGTTGGTGCTAATTGATGTAGAGCAAGACATACCGTCGTGCTATCTAAGAATACCAAGCCAACGAGTTAGGTTGGAATGAGTAGCCGAGGTCCATCTAGAATATTAAGGTACGAGTTCACGTGAATTTAATAATTTTCGCTTAATTTTCGCTTACGTAAATATTTATATTAATAAATCTATCAAATATATAAGAATATTTAGTTTGGATAGTTGATCTGGTTATTATTACATATTAAATTAAAATTATTGTAGGAATACATAAATTTTAAATCCTAAATCCGTTTTTGCTAGTAGACATTTTTAGGCTAATATTTTTTTTGTTGGTAAAATTAAGATTCTATTTAACCAAAAAAGTTCAATACAAAACATGAACTGCTAACCAATTTCTTTACTATGCTTGACAACTAATTACTCTATTATAACCTATATAAGGTTTTGATGACAACTATAACCTATACACATCCTAATGCGTATACAATCTGCAACATAGACAAAATGGACATTACATTTGACACATGATATAAGCTAAATGTGTCTATGGAATCCAGTTCAATGCCTATAAATGCTTCTGTCGGCTGAGATATGAGTTGCCTCTGATGTGTATATGGATTGCAATTTCTCTACACATTATATCCGGGGACGAGCTGCTACTCTGAAATTTGATCTTGTTTCTATCTCGCCATATAAGATATACCATCATCCCAAAGACAGCTGAGACAATTGTCCCAAATCCTTTCTTTTTCCTAGCACAGGTTGTCGCCCATTGCACCTCTTCCTGCCATGTATTTATCTGCCTAGGACAACCAAGCCAATTCAGTAGTCTTTGTTAGATATTCTTAGTGTAGCCACAACCAAAGAATAAATGTTCAAAGTATTCATCAGCCAGACCACAAAATACACAAGCTTGAGGAACTTGAATACTAATTTTCTGTAACCTCTCAACATTAGGTAGCCTACCATGTACAGCTAGCCATAAGTTGAATTTGTATCTAGGATATATATGTGGCTGTAAGATTAGGCTCTTCCAGTGTACCTTTTGGATTTGAGGGAACAACATCTGATATAACTTCTTGATGCTGAATCTTCCATCAGTGCTTTGCAATTGCATCAATCTTGAAGTCAGGTAACCTTACCTGGTAGGCAGATCAAGGATAAGCTTCCTGAGCTCAAAAATTTTCCTCACTACCCAGGCTGCATTCTTGGGTATGGACATAATATCTACATTCTGGTTCTTGATGTAGTAAGCATGGATCCACCTGATCCAAATGTAGTCTTCTTCTTTGTGATAACCCATAAGTGTTTTGCCACTGCTGCTTTATTCTAGTTGTATAGGTTTATAACATTCAATCCTCCAGTTGCTTGTGCCAAGCTTATCTTCTCCCAAGACACCAATGCTTTCCTAGAGATATCTGCTTTTCCTGTTTATAGGAATGTCCTGCATGTGGCTTCAATCATTTTAAACACTTTCTTTGGCAATAGAAATATTTGTGTCTAAAGATCACTGATTTTATGAGCTGCAATCTTCCTGAGTAGGATAGCAGCTTTGATGTCCAACAGTTGATCCTGGCAGTTATCTTTTCTACCAGTGGCCAACATTGGTTAATTGGCAACTTTCTTGATGCTAGTGGCACACCAAGATATTTGAATGGCAATGTGCCCTCATTATATCCCAGCTCTTGCAAGATGTCCTCTTTCAGATTTGCAGAAATGCCAGCAAAGTAAATGGAGCTTTTGTCTGCATTTGCCTGTAGTCCCGAGGCTTTTGAGAACTTCATAAAATCCTGTTGAAGCAGCCTAATAGAAGGGAGGTCTTCCCTACAAAACATCAACAAATCATCAGCAAAACAAACATGGATCACTCCCAACTTTTTGCTTCTAGGATGGAAGTGAAACTCTTTGTTCAAAGCCAACTGATCACATGACCATGATAGTAAGATGTATGAAGTGTATTAAAAGTGAGTAGTATTTTAAGTAATTTGAGATAATTCCTAATTATGTAGATAATCGGGTAATTATTAATTTTAGTGGGAGATTAAAAATTAATTAAAAGTTTGTGGTTAATTATTTAAGTACAATTTTGGATAATCATTAGGGGACAACACTTCCACATGGGATTCTAGAATTGTGGCAGCAAATTGCCATCTAATTAGGTGCTTAAGGAGGTGGTGACAAAAATTTAAAGACACGGGCATCTTATATCATTCTTGTTGAAGAATTATATTCAATGACCTCTCTTTAATTCACAAAAATGGAATGGAAAACGTGATTTGCCTCAGCAAGAAAAGCCATCCCAAATTGAGATCAAATTCACTAAAATGGAGGTGTTCTACATCTACAAATGTAACGGATCTCCAACCAAGAAATCTTCATACAAAATTATATTACGTAATGTTATAGCAACGGGATTTTTGCGATTCTAAGGGAGTAGGGTGCAATCTTTCTCAAGAATATCATATAAATTTTCTCTAATTCGATCCGCCGTTACGTGTTCGTCGCAAAAGATGTATGTTAGAAGAATTGTCAAGAGAATCGGTCCAGGTATGTTAAGGCTATCCCTTCTTTCTTTTGGCATGATCTATACGATACAAATAAAATGAGCAAATTCACAATTTCCATAAATGACTATATTCATAGAAATACTAGAGATGCTTATGTTCTTGATTCCCCA